>SSNU01000053.1:0-207488 GCA_012064415.1 Gyrodactylus bullatarudis
CGTCCAGCCGGTAAAGTGGGTCTAGTTACGGACATGCCCCATGAGGGGCCTCAAAAAATCGAGTTTACACTCATTGAGTTGCTCCTCCCCACGGAAATCTTTAGTAAAAGGCGAAAGATTTGTCCGTGAGTGACTCCAAACACTTAATCGGCAAGTGCTGCGACAAGCTTCAAGGTATTCTCTCTTTAATATTCCCTGCAATAGATTTTTTTAAAGATGCTCAGTTTTCAATGATTCAGAGTTGAAACAGTTTCACTGAATTTATTTATTCAATAAAATATCACAATTTGCTTTTCAATGATTCAGTTATTCTTTTGTTTTATCGAAACAGTTATGCTGATTATTATCAGAAATATGATTGCAATAATTAAAAATACACATATACACTTCTTTTTTCTGGTCGAATTTTTACTCTTGACAGCTTTTCTTAATTGATCATTTCCTTCTAGAACTCGGCCATAAGTTGTTTCAACATTTGCTTCTATAGAATCCATAACTTTACCTTGATCATCAATGTATGTTGACATAATTGTATAAATTTCATTCAAATTAGCTATATCTTGCTCTAGTTTTCTCATATCATTTGCCCTTCTAATATCCTCTTCGTCATCTATTCTAAGAGATTGCTTTTGGAAGCTACTCGAAGCGGTGTTATCTGATGGATCTTTTTGATCAGTTTTACTGAATGTTACGGAAGTGGTTCTTCTATCAGAAATTTTCTTCACTTCATTACCGAATTGTTTCAATCGACTTATTTGCTTCACTGTTTCTTTGCAAACTAAATTATATCGATTTTCGAAATCAGGTTCTGTGTTAAAACCTTTCATTGAATTCTTTTGACTATTGTTGAGAATATTCAGTTTAGTTTGAATATCCCGTGTACTCACGTTCAAATCATGATATAAATCTATCAAATCAGTGACACTGATAATTCCTGCCTGGGCGGAATTCAGTCTTTGAGAGAATTGATCAATCTTCTGTTTAATTCTAGGTAAATTCTCCTCAATAGTTTCTAGTTCTTTCAATGTAGATTCAATCATTCTGTTTTAAATTGAGAATAGAATTTTATTTGCAATTTGAGTAATTTTCCTCGAAAATATTCAAGTCTCAATTAAAATGATATGTAACTTTAAACAATCAAAAATTATATTTTTTAGTTGTTTAAATCGGATTAATGATACTTTACAAATTTTTTGCATAAAATGAATTTGACTCTTGCCATTGATTTATTTAAAATAAATTTTAATACATGGAATTAAAGACCTGATCGAAAAATGCCATTACTTAGCTCTACTGAAGAAGAATTTGCCTGCAATGATGAAGTCAAAGTATATATCGACGAAGGAGACGAAGAAGAGCCCAAAAAGATATCTGACAACCTCAAGGAGGACAAATTGAACCTCGTTATTGAGGTCGAGGACCATGTGAGCTAATTTTCCTTAAACGTACTCTATATTTTTTCTCAATATGTTTTTTGAAGGAAAAACAACCATTTCAATCTGACGATAGTGATAAATGTGGTGAGTATTCGAATGTGATGATTATTTGATTTTGAGAATATAAATTTGATTGAGATGTTATCAAATTTCTATCATTTATCAATTTTGCATTTCCCCTATGATTTGTATTCAACTTAGATTGACTAATGATAGTGATCAATTTTAGCGTCAATATAAATCACCCTATTTATTATGAAATTAATTAGAAATATTATCCATGGACAAATAAGAAATAAAATAAAAATCTCAAGTTTCATAAACCCTGATTTACTGTAATTAAACTATTTTCGACTGCTATTTATCTTTAAACCAAAAATAGGAAACTAGAATGAAATTTTTTCTCGGTTTATGTACTGTGTTCAATCGATAACTGCCAACTCTAAAATTTTTGCCTCAAATTTATGTACATAATAATACTTTTGGTTACAAATATAAAGTTTCACTGTATATTTTAACTTCTGACATCTTGTCATTAGGTATCATTCATAATTTCAACAAGCACATTTCTACTAAATTTTATGGATAATTTTGAATGCATAATATGTATTAAATATGATTAATCTTTTCATATGATAGTATTTTATCACTGTCATTACAAACACTGTATTTATTAAGGTCTTTAATTTAAGGAGAGCTAAATAAATATTATAAATTTAATCTTTGCTGTTTTGAGAAATGAGAGCTTTAGTTTGCTCAGATTAAAAAGGACATTTTAAAATTTTTATTCAGAAAATTTTCTCAAATTCTCCCCTTTCAGCTCTCATCTTGAATAGAATTTCTACCTGATGATCTTAATTTCACTGATCTTCATTTTTCCTTGACAAAAGAAAACAATGGATAAGAGGCTCTAGAAAACTTAAGCACAATTAGAAAATTTTTCATTTTTAATTTCTTTAAATGACTTTCTCATAAACTTAAAGCATCTCAATTATACTGATGAACAAGGGTATATAATACAGAGTAGAATTGGGATTTAAATTTTCATTCTCAAGGTTACAATTTATTAAAATTTGCTCAAATATTTCACATTTTCTAACAAGAGAATTCTATTGAAGAAACTCTTAAATATTCCTTCAAAGGGCGTGTACTATCAGTGCTTAAATCAGCTCCTTCAGAATTAATTCCATCTCTTTCTTGAGATTTATTTTGCCCTAATGAATCTTATCCAATGTTATCGCGTTAAAAAATAATAAATGCTTTTTCATACTGAATATATATATTTATTTATGCTATCATAATCATCTAGATATGCTATAATTTATTATAGAAAAAGTGTGACTAAAATATGTACACGTTTTAATTCTTTCTGAAGAAAAAACGCAAAATTGCCAAATTTTCTTTCCGTTTTATTTTCCCAATAATGCAAAAGGTGTTAATATGTGTTAAGGTTCATTCCAACAGCTCGAACTGGTTTTCTTTCCAATTTGACACATTTGTATTAATACATAAAAGGTGAAAAATAATCTTTATTCCCTCAAAATATTTTGATACAAGTGTATTTCCAAAAAGTAATTATTAAATTCTCTTATTATACAGGAAGATGCTTTTACATTCCATATGGTGATTATTGAAGGGTTAAGAAATTAGTTTATAATTTATACAAAAGTATTAAGAATTTTTTTTCTAAGACATATATAATTGTCCTAGCTTACGCGTAAAAGAGATCGAATAAAACCAAATTTTCCAGTCTAAAACCTTAGTGCTGATGAGGTGATCAGATTTGAAAACATTTTGAAAATATCAGATATTGAAAAATACTCCCAAATTACACAATGTTCTTAGCTTCAGGTACTTCAACTAGTACACCATCTCAACCTTTTTTAGAATTTTTAAAAACTAACATTGCTGAAAAAAGAATTGAATTCTCTACAATTATTAAAGAAAAACCTTTTTAATGACTAAAGATCTGAAGAAGAAAACCCAATCAAATAAATCTATCTTTATATATTATAATATTTTTGTTTCAAAAGTATTAAAATTTTGTAAAAATTATAATGAACATTATTGACAAATTTCGTAATCAAGTACAGAATATATATAAAGAATACCTTTAAATTACAAATCAAAATATTAACCATTTTTTCCGATATATTTCTGTCACCTTTCTATATCCCATTTTCAAAGACTGAAGGGTTTTTGATCCATGCACTCATTTAGTGAGTCCAAAACATCTAGTCTTAAATTAAAGATTTTGCTCTTCACATGATGTTGTAGTGATCTGAAAAGTTGATAATCTGTCGGAGTAAGATCTTTACTGTAAGAAGGATGGTTCAGAACGTCGACGTTGCTCTCCTTGAAAATATCTTTTACTAATCTATATATGAGGCCGAGCATTGATCTGCAAGAATTTAACCCGAGAAAATTTTGGGTTTTTCTTCCTGAGCTTGACTATCATAGCAGTGAGCTTCAGTTACTGCATCAGGTTTGAGCAATTCAAAATGAATAACACTCTTTCTGCACCAGGATATGGTCAGTATGACCTGTCTGGTTTAGGATGGGTAACGTGCTCATTAGCCCTATGCCAAAACCTTTTACGGCTCTTATCTCTCAGGTATATTGATTTTTCATCAGTCATTACGATATGTGATACGAAATCATCGTATGTGAGCCTATGGCTAAGCCTCTGGCAAGCTTCGACCCTCAATAAATTATTGGTCTGATACCAATGTCTGATAATTCCATTGTAACTTTTGAACGATAAAATTTTGGAAATTGTCAATAAGTAAAACTAAATTCTTATGACTTTATTTGCCGTTATTTCATATTTTATCTCTGAAAAAATTGCTTAATACGTTTGAAACAACCTAATATTAAAAATACTTTTGATTACCTTGAATTTATCGTAATAAGTAAGAGAAGTTACTCGTTATTTTTATTTCAACAGAAGATAGTTGGTCGTAGGAAGGTTAGTTTTCCAATATAGATCTAATTATTTTTGAAAAATAAATAATTATAAATGCATTCATAAAATTTGGGAAAAAATGCAAAAAGCTCAAAATGATATCTGTGAAATATGTTAATACGTATGAAATATGTATATGAATACGTAGATTTATAATATAACAACAATAATGTAGTCTTTTTTTACATTTCTCTCTCTCTTATTTCAAGATGAAAGAAAAACCAAGAGAGAAAGAAAAAACATTACAGGGCTCTTTTCTATCGATTACTTGTCATTCATTTATATATATTTCTTAGATTATTAAAACAAGATTGATAATTTTTGAATCGATTTTAATTAATTAAGTTTCATAAAAATCCGACCTCAGAAATTATCCTATTAAATAGGACCTATTCTAGATTTAACAATTTTACAGTATTTTATGTTTTTTAATCATTACTATTAATCAGGTAAAATATCAATCACATGCCAGATGCAATCTATTTTTGGGTTTCCATGACTCTCTTTAGCTGTCTAATTTCGGTACATTAGTGTAAAACAACCGAATGTATATGCATATAGTTGTTAATTTTTAAGATTAAACAAAATCTCCCTCATCTAGTCTGTTCCTGTCATATTTTACAGATCTTTTATCGTGTCCGTCATTAAATGATTACATACTGTAAGGTTCACAAAATATAGAGGTACTTGTACATTTTACAACCAAAAAAGCGTGTTAAATAGTTTCTCTATGCTAGATATTAACTTTTAGATATTTTATCCGGACGTATGATAATGATAATAATTATTTTCCTTCCTTTTTGACATTATACACCTAATAAATCTACATCTTGTATTTTAGCCCAAAATTAATTCTATTGAACTGCAGTATAAAATATGCGCATAGTTTACTGTAAACGCTAGAGAGTAAAGGAACATAACTATTCTTCTTAGGTATGGTTTTGTTGTAGAGAAAGGAATTAAACGCTATCTAAATAATAGAGAATAATTACTGATAACAGCGTGAAATAGCTAACAACTTGTTCGCGTCATACAGACCAGAGAAATTTCTAGTACAATTTTTTTCCTTTTTTTATATTAAATATAAATAAAACACTGGAAAATAGGAAGTAAAAATACAAATTTGTTTTTGTAGATTAAACGTTGATTAAAATACATTAGAATATAAGTTAATCTCCTTATTTCCATCTTGTAAAATTATAGTTGAGATCACTTCTACTTCAAATACAGTACTAATTCTAATTTTATCTATTTCCCTGGAAATTCTCGAACAAAACATGAATTTAAAAATAATGCTCAAACGTATTTAACTACTAAATTGTAAAGCTAGCTTATATTAAGATGGAAATTTGGGATTTTTACTTTGACTTGAAAATTTCTTTGATGAACTTGTCATCATTCAGCAATTTTGGATCTTCAAAATTTCGTTGATTTACAGACAGTGAAAATGATGAAAAAATCGAAATTCGACTTTCACACGATGATGAGATGATTCTCGAAATCTCGTCTAGCATATTTGAATTCTTCATTTAATTCGAGGTCTTGATGAAAAAATTGAGACTTTATAATTTCCCATCTTCATACTTGTATTAAACTGGTGTTTGACTCAAAATTTTTCTTGTGTGTCCAAAAATTTGACCTTTATTTGGGAAAGAAAAACTTCCAGTTGATCTCATTATATGAATCACAAAAATAACTCCATGAAAAAATTGAGAATATTTGTAAAAACCATAAATTCGCAACTAACATTTCATATTAACCCTTTTGGTGCCGATGGACATATATGTTCATTTTCCAATATTTTTGAAACTTCATAACTCTACCAGTTTGATAGGTTTCTGGATCAATTAAAGTTTAAATTGAAGCCCAAAATGTGAACTTGCATTGGTAATATTTTTGGCGAAATAACTTGGTATCTTCATAGCTAAATTTAGGTTTTTACAAAAATTGTGAAATAGTCTTGGCACCGAAAGGGTTAACTAATCTTGTATTTTTTCAAGAATTTAAAATAGTGAAAATTGTGCATAAGATGTGACCTTTATTTAGGAGTAGATTTTACAGATTAGTAATCAGTGATTACTTTAATATCATTTTAATGCTGATGTATCAATCATAAAATGTTCCATACCATCCAAATAATAAATAAATACGCCAGTTAAGTTGCATATACAAATTAAATTTTACTGTGATAAATATTTTTATTAATATTAAATAGAAATAAAAATGAAATACATTTACCACTCCTAAAACATATCATTCATTCATTACATTTCTCGTGGAAAGAGTAGAGAATTTTATCTCTTAATAATAATTACACTTGTATTATTATTAATAATTTTATGAGATTGTTGAATGCTAAACCAATTTATTGTTTAAAAATTGTTTAACACCAAAACCAACAATAGATTTACCGTTGGATTTATCCAAGTTATCTCTTATCTCCCCCAATGATGATGTAGAATGGGAAAGAGAGAATAATCTCTTCCCACATTCTCTGGAAACAAAAGAGAGAGTGAGGGAGAAAAATATTCTAACATTTCATCAAATTAAAAATGATTAATTAATTCTCCCAAGCTCCATTTCTACCAAAAGCACCTCCTTAATTATTTTTATTATTTTGTGGAGAGTTAAAAAAATAACATACACAGTTTCATATTGTTATTGCTCCGTTAGGAGAAATGCCTGGAAATAATGATGATTATTACTTCAGGAGGCGATGCATTCTGTCGGTTAATTGAACTTTATAATATTTAGTTATCTTCAATTATATTAAACAGGAATATTTCTTTACGAAAAATATACAAGTGAAGATTCTTCTTGTAAAACTCTTATAAACTCTTTAGAATATAAATAAATGTATTTTTACGATAAATTTTAATTCTTGTATGAAAATCTGAATTTGGGTGACTTTTAGCTTCAATTTTAGGGGCTGATTGTGGCTCTACGAGCTTTTAAACGGTTTCTAGAGCATTTTAAAGATTGATTACTTATGAACTTTGATGTGTTGAAAAATAATAATAATTCGCAGTATATACCTATGCACATACCATATACACTCGGTATATTCCTCTCTACCCCTGCGCAGAGTTGGGACATAAACTTTAGGCCTACCGATTCTTCATCTTTTATCATTGACCATAGTACAAATGTGCCAAAAAATTGTCCGAAATTTGTGCCAATGGATTATACATAATTGGAATCATATTTTCATGAATATTACAACCACTTTTGGGTCCAAAAGATCCTTATGGTCTTACCCAACATTATTATTATTTTAGTTTCAACCCCTTTATTATTTTATTTCCAAACTAAATAAATAAATTAAGAGTGTCTAAGTTAGTTCAAGAATAAATCATGATGCCTTGAATAAATCTGATTTAATAATTCTAGAAAATCTCACTAGTTTTTCCTCTATTGTTTTAAGTTAATCCACAGTAAAAAAGAAGTAATGGTATTGTTATTTTTTGTCAAGAATCAAAATTAATCATTTTACCATAAAGGTACTCACTCACTCGCTCTTGGAGAATACTAAAATTAAATGGCAAGAGATGTGTGTATTGAAAAACAGAAGAGAGATAGAGAGACAGTTGAGAATATTCTTTGATTAATAGGCCTCTCATTGTTAAGATGGTGATTGAAAATAATGTACATTGATTCTAAGAGTTTTTTGTCACTAGCAAAAAGAAGAATCAAGGATATTTCTTTGAAAAATGTAGCAAAATGTAATTTTGTAATTACTCGTATGAAATTTGACATAAACTATGATTTCAAAGATATACTTTTTTATTGTCTTAGGCCAAGGTAGCCAACAGAGGTCAATATCACCTGTCCATTTGTAACATTTTTATTGTTCTTTTTGCCAAATCTACTTTCAAGACTAACAAGCAAATCATCTATTCTATTAGATAGACAATTGTACCATTGAATACCATTTTTGTTATCAGCATTGCCTTTTTTCATGTTGCTTCACAATCAAAGTCACATTCAAATCAATCAAAAAGTTATCATTTTTGTATTATTTTTTTAATAGAGCCACTTACTTATTAAAAATACACACGCTAAGAAGAACACAAAATAATCGAGAGAAAGTTAAGCTGAAATACATTTCTCTTTGATGTCAAAACTTTCTTTTTATTCATTATAAATATCGCTTGTTGTGGTGTAGGCTTCTTCAGTTCTTTCTAATACAACTCGTTTTAATCAAAGTTTCACTTCATTTTGATGGCATTCTCTGTCGTATAACTCTTTTGTCAAAATACATATTGGCATAGAGTTATTCTCAAATCTGTCAGATGAGATACATCTTCGTTCTCTATCCGATTAGTTTTTGCTTAAACTACAACCTTGAAGTTTGAGTAAGGGTAAACTCTTGAAAGTTTCTCTTAAGAAAATTGCAATAACTTGTATGAATTTATACATTATTTTTTATGGTATAACAGTGTTGAGAAAGGTTTTTCATTTTTGTTAAATTTCTTTTGATTAATCAACTTATAATTGATAAAAATATTGATCATTATCAGATGTAATGTAATTTTTATTGAAAAAATCGTGAACCTAATCATACAAAAGTTTATCTTTTAATTTTGTTGAATTTTAAAGAATCGGTTAATAGCCACTGATTATATGAAATTGGACGAAACCAGAAATTAACTGCATACTATACAGTATCTTTAAAACAAAAGAAGCTGGATAAGTTACAGTCCCTTCTTCTAGAAATATGTGTTTTGAAATTTGTCTCCACTCAATCTTTAAAGCCCTAATTATAAATTTCAAACTAGGCATTTTATTGATGAAGTTTAAACTTAAAATATTTTGACAATGAATTTTATTTTAAAGATATTTTCAAATTGCCCTATTATGGTCATTTGGCCATGGCGGCTGCAGCAGCTTACGCTCAGAATAATCGATCCTCATCTCCTAAAAATTCTTTCCTCAATCCTGTCCATGATATAAACAATCTTCAAGTGAGTATTTATTAAAAATTCATTTGAATATGCCTATTTCACTCATTGAATTGAAACTTTCTCTCCGTTTTCCATCTATAATTTTAAAAGTAATATTCATTCTGGTGGTAATGTTCAAGAAGGATGGACTTTTTTTACTTTTAGTTTAAAAATCCCAGTTGTAGTTGAAATATATTTACCTCTGCTATTTTAGTTCTCCCTCATCATGGAAAAGACATAAATCAACATAACTATGATTAATTAAGCAGTTTTATTCATTCCAAGTATCTCAGTGGGAATTAAGTATCAATGAGCCATTCAGAAAGTAGATTTCACCAAAAAGATTCTAAATCTATCCCAGCAAAATTAATTAGTCGAACAACTACTATGGGAAATAATTTAAACCAACAATGTAGGGATAAAATCTTTATTTCCAAGTGTTGGATTTCACCTATTTTTCAAGAAATGAATAGAATTTAATAAAATTTTTCTTTTGCATGTCAGTGTCAAATATATTTCTCAAGAGATAATATTAAAATTAACATCCAATTGATGCACTGCATTCTTTTTAAACTAAAAGCATTCTTTAAAAATGCCTATTCATTATTAATTTTGTTGCTTGATAAACTCTCTTTTTACTTGTCTTATCAAAACGGATATCTTTAACATTATCTATAATTCTGTTGCTGAATTTTATTAAGTTTATTTAAACAAATTAAGAAAGATGTCCTACAACTTCCAAGAGAAAGTTAGCCGTTTAACTTTTCATAATCAAAAATCATAATGTTATTTTATACGTTTTTGTACTACTCTTTAGAACAACTTGCCTATAATTCTTTTAATGAGTAATACTCATAATCAATTATATGGGAACGGAAATTGAAAATTAATGACCATTTCTAATCTCATTATGGGGTTTTGATTAAAACCTTGTCAGTTAATATTCCTTAACAGATACATTTAATTAATGAATTTTAACCCTATAGAGACGATAAGAAAAACAATTGAGAAAAAGACTCAAAATTAACATCAAACGTTTCTAAATCAGATTCTAATGGAAATGATCTGGTCCCATCTAAAAAAGGTTTTTTTTTTGAAATTTCTTTAGCGTAAATTTTAGAATAGATTATGTGATATTGTTAACTACGAAATTCCGACTTTGAATAAATACCCTACATGGGGCGAATCTCACGAATGGGTAAAAATAAAACAGACAAATTTTACAATTTTTACAAGTTTTACACGATCCAATTAATTAGTTGGTTCGCTTTGGTTCATTGTCAAAACTGTATGATAAAATAAGAGATAAATGTCCCAACATAAATGAACATGGATATCTATGAGGTACTTTATTCTGAGAAAAAATAACTATGAAACAGGATAAAAGATTATTGTATGTATACTTGCACAAAATATTGTTCGTTTATAGGAGAAGTAGTCCAACTAAATACAAGTCCTCCTATAAATATTCATAACAAAAATAATAGGAAGAGTATTTTTCTCTCTACCATTACTACAACTAATAAGCTAGCCTATTATTGGACTACGAATATTTCTTTATATATATTTTTTGAAATATTAGCACAAATATTACTTGTGACATTGACAAGATTGATGAGACTTTATTTTTCCCATAACTAACAAATGAAATGTTTTACCTTTAAAAAAGTTGCTTAGGCATAAAAAAACTCAGTCACTATTGATTTTACCCAAGTTACCTATAAAGCCTGGTCAAATGAATGCTTAATTGATTGAGTTGCTGGATTTAATCTTTCATAAAATCTTGTGAAGAATAGAAACAAATTGGCTTAGCGGTTTTGAATTTCTGTGCTAAACTTTTAATGTCAGATCAAAAGAATTCGAGTTGCATGATAAAATTAAAGCTTTGCGTATCTTGTAAAAAATCATCCGAAATATTTTTCCCTAGAATATTTTCATAAACTATAAACTGAAATAGATATAATGTATATTTAAACAACAGTAGTGTAATTGTATACTTGGGATGTATCAACTAAATTATCCATACATATAGAACTGTGTGTACACGTTATCTATGAATGTATCATTTATGCTTTTGATCTATTCTCATCCATTCTCTGTATTCTTTATTTCTAAATTTTATTTCTCCATCTATCCATCTATTCAATGTCCCTATTGTTTGGATTGAAGAAAAAATAAATCTTGTATGCTAGTGATGGAAAATGGGAATGTTGGGTAGATAGACACAAGCTCTATCATTATTTTCTACTTGGGATAGGAAATTTTGAATTTGTTTGGTTGTAAATCGCGCACTAAAATATACACATAACGACATCAAATAAATGCTCCTCTTTTTTATGCAATAACTTTCATCCTAGAATAAAATAAATGTTACAATCTCAACCATTTATGTTGTCTTTTGTGTAATTAGGATAAATTTTAACTCGCTCGTTACCCAACTGTCACTATAGACCTCTGCGAATCCTTAATAATAAATCCAAGGAAATAGATTGAAAGAAGATGAAAAATATTAATTCAATCAAAAAGATCTTGTTTGTTTAACAAAACTGTTTTTTTATGAAATAGAATTTATCCAGAAAATTAATTCTCTCTAGTGAAGTTGATAAATTTTCATTTGTTTAATTTGTTCTGTATTGTTGAACTATAGAATTTATACTCAACTATGAAATCTTGATGAAAGCTCACATTCTCTTATTTTTTAACTAGCAGTAAAAGATTTGCTCCATCTTTTCATAGTTCATCTTGGAAAGTCAATAAAATAGGTGTCTATATTACAAGAAATAATTAAGCTTGTTTAGCCAATGTATATAGCCAATGATAAAACTATTGTCGATTCACTTGATGGTGATCACTCAATTTGATTTATTTAATCAATTTTCTTTTGATTGGAATTAGAATAAATAATATTCTCTCAAATTTATTTTTAGGCTTTGTTTATGAAAAATTTCTCTTCTAAAATATACTGTATTTATTTAAACTTTGTTTTTTTGAGTGAATTGAAAATGAGGCTGCTAAAACTTGATTTATCAATCGAATCTCCAGGCAAATTTTAAGTTAATTAAAGTCAAGAGTATCCAAGAAACAGCTAAGGAAATAGTAAACTTTTGTAATAATAAAAGTTTTGCTAATTAACAAAATCTCTGCCTCATCTGTCTGACCCATGGATGACGACTTTGTTATATATATACTGTTTTCAGTGTCAGTTGGTTGTTATGGCTTAAAATTGTTTACATCATCACCACAAAGCACACTTACTAAATTGTATAAACTCCTTATTTGTGGATTATTATTTTGATATAAAATACAAGGAAAAGATTAGCAGACTATTCAATGTAGAGAGGTGTTGAATTTGGGATATACTTCTGTTGAATTTCTTTTCGCATTATTATTATGATTTAAGAAATTCTGAAATAATTAATCATAGAAGAAATAATAGCATATATACTGTAGTATGTTTTGTAATACATTTGCACATATCACATTAAATTCTGTAATCATAAGTAAAACAACTCTAAATGATTCAAGAATCCCCTTTTTCAATATCATTTGTGTTTTCTTTCATGCCTCAAACTTGTAGAGATGAATATAGCAAATGTTATAAAGTTAAGACAGAACAACTTATTATGGGCATTTCTTGAAAATTTCCATCAGAATTCATCATATGATGATAGATGATTACTTTATTTTCCTTAATCCCTTTTATTCTAAATAAAAATCCATTGAAATACATATACGATAGACAAAAGATACCTTTTATCAAATACAAAAAAGGGTGATATCAAAAGTTTACGACAAATCTGATTGCAAAATATTTTCCTAAACTGTTACCATCTCTATTCATTATTTTCGTAATGCTTATTTGTTTTTAGCAAATCTTTGCAAATAATCATAAATTCATCTCTGTATTCGCATTCTATTGCTTTATTACATTTTTCAAATGCATGAATATAAATCAAAAATCATCAATAAAATACAATTACAGCACGAAAACTAACAACAGGAGACATTTCTTCAGTTGTCTTGCTTGTTAACTCTTTCCTTCCACAGAGTTAAACAAATGTATTAGGATTAAAATTAGAATTTATTGTTTTTGTTTTCAATTTAAAAGAAACTGTGATAATTTAACCTGGAAAATTCCTATTAATAATTTTAAATAATATTTAATAGCAATTCATTACTTTTTTCCAAGTTTTACTAATCTGATTCTATAACCGTTAAAGACCCAGACAAAATTTCTGCAAGAGGCATTGTTGGTCTCAGAATAAGCTGGAAACGAATTTTTTCAAAAAGCAACATTTAGTTTAAGAGATTTTGTCAGAAAAATTTGCCATTTTAAGACACTGAAGCCTTTTACTTCAAGGGATCACATTCTCGAATTCTACGGGCAAGGATTTTCAAAAAAATGTTCATTATATTTTCTTGAAAATTTTCAATTAAAAAAATAGTCAATTTTAAATTGTCATACTTTCTCGATAGATTATTGTAGCTTTACAACTCGTCATTAGAAAGATTATTAGTTCTCCTTTCGGAAAAGTGGTTCATATCATATTTTTAGATTCTTTGAACTAGAATTATGGCTTGAGAAAGTTGCCTGTACCATAAATGACCCGCTGGGGCTTAAAGGGTTAAATCAAACTGCAAAACTTTATTTTAAAAGAAATTACCAATTTTATTCTTCACTTTTCAAAGAAATTAAATTTTAGAACATAAATGGGAAATTTCAAAACCAGATCAAATTTTTAAAAATTTGATTGAAACATTCCTTAATTATTAATGCGAGGAGGGATCTTTATTCATTATTCAAATTTAGAATTTTATTCAAAAAAGTTGAAGTTGCAAATTTCTGTAGGTACTAATATTACTACAACTACAACTAGTGGTTAACTAAGGAATATATAAGAGGAACGTGTTGAAGATTTTTATCTCAAGTGTAAAAATATAAATTCAAAAATATTGTACCTAACCGCAAATAGTGCTATATTGAATGTTGAATTGAATAAAGTGTATATTTTATCAAAAACATCATCATCAGTGTTATTATTGTATTTGGTGTTGTTGTTGTTGCAGAAAAAGTAGTCGAGGTTGGACTATGCAATCCATCTCATATATATCTTTTTGAAAGATAGTTAACTAGCAGTAGTAGATTGGTGATTTGGATTGATGTGAAAGTGAAATTTTGATAGATTCATCCCTCTTAAGAAATAATAATTGATGCGTTATCATCATAAAACTTTTTGAATTTGAAATATCAAAAATACATTGAACTAGCTTTTCTTTCTTTCAAATCGATACAGGCAAGGAAGATTACTTTCCGATAAAAGATTTAAATAGGAGGTCTGAGTTGAATTTTCAAATTGGTTTTGACACTGACTCAACTCTGTATCAAAAACGCTATATCTTTAATAAAAGAATGTGTTATGAATCAATTTTCTATTTTTTCGGTAAACGTAAAATCTCCCTTGACCACTCTTCTTCTCTTTTGAGTCATGCATAGTTTTCCTATCCATAATAAGACAGGAACTTTCAATCTCATGAGATACGCGCATATATGCTATGCGCACATAAATGTACAGTGGGAATTTGTAGATGATCAATGGTCAGTCAGAAAAGTAGTGGAAAATATAAATATCAATATTGCATGATAAGTCAACATTTGCTCAAAAAGTCAAAATAAAGAAATGTCACATCATCCATACAATGTATGGAATACATACATTAAGAGAAATGTATGAAAATATGCAAGTGTATAATTTTAATTCAAGACTACTATGCGAAACTGGTGTCATTTTCTCAATTGCATTATATATAGGGCTCATTGTGGACTACGACTGTACTCTATTTATTTTTAAATCTCTCTCATAGTGATTAATTGTTTCTTAGAATTCAAAGGGTTCACTCTCACATAGGGTGTTGCCTTTCTCATACAAATTCGAGCATAAAAATATTCACTTTGATGAAATTGAAGATGAGCTTTTTATACAAAAGCTCAAAGATTAAGCTATTCATAATCCCAAGGTGTTTTTAAATAAATATTAAATAAAAATAAAACGTAAATAAAAATCTATAAATCAGATATAAAAAGTATTCATGTAATGCCCAAGATGGTTAGTAGCATATTTTTGCCCAAATATTTTTGGCATATTTATTATTATCTTGAAGCAAATGAAGTATGATTAATTGAATTTTTTCCTCCATTTTCTGATTATTCTTTCCATGTTTTTCTAAGCATATCTCTGAATTCAACTAGCTGTAGCATTTTCGAAAATTTCCATAAAGTTTTCGATTCAGTCACGAATTTAATGCCTGAATGATGAAGTAAAGTTTGATGTCATCAAAGCATTCTTTGATCTTGCCTAGGTTTTATTCAATCGGTTGACTTGATCCGAAACTAAAATTCTTTTTATCAGAATTATTCCATTCCTAAATAGCGAGACGCATTTCTAAGACGGGAATAATCTGCCAATATTTATGAATTGCAGTAGTAACTAATTTGTCTATGGAATTAGTAAAAAAAGTAAACATTCAGCACGGTCTTTTCTCCATTCAAATTATAATTTGCAGTCTAAGAATCCACATACAAACAATTGCACTATATGATTACCATATAAAAGCATGGGATATTTAGTGCTTTAAATTTAGAAAATAAAAAAGATATATTGGGTAATATAATAATAAATACTATTTTAAAATTTTTATGCTAATTTCTGTTCAGTCTGCACTGCTATTCTCACTGTATTTCTAACCAACAATTCTTACTCTTTTATAAATATATATATAGAGTATTACGATGCATCCCCTGCATACTTTACCTTCTATGACAGTTATTTTTTTCATTATACTAGATATATTATTCAGTATTTTACCATATTTTTTATGCGCTACATAATGCAACAAATAACGTTATTCTTTTTTTCCTAAAAGAATCATAATGATAATTATTACCCTAGCAACTTATTTCAAGACTTGACTTTTTTCCTTTCACGTCCTTCTCCTACTAAACGAAAGCAATAATGTTGAATAAATTGTAAAGAGAGAAATATTTATCCAGTTCCTTCTTTCACTAGAAAAAAGAGACTATTTCAACAATACTACGCGTGTAATAGGCTGAAAGGAAAAGGCTAAATAGTGATAGTGACCGTAAAATATAAAAAAATCATACATCATTCTCTTGGTTAGTGTTCCCCTTAGTGGAAGAGACAATCATGCAATAATCCCTTTGGTCTGCTATTTTCAACTTGTGTTCAAAATACAATTCCATTCAAATCATTCATTCATATGTGCAATGAGAAATATAGATACAGATATCATTGAGCCCAGTTGAATCATATCTGTGGGAAAAAAGTGTAATTTTCCACAGCTGACTTTATTTATATAGTTTATTTAGTGCTTATGCTACATCCAAAATGTTCATAATAATGCTTCCATAAATGAATAATAAAAAAGAAAGAGATTAACTCAGTTCTATCACAGAGGCTCTAATAAATAATAATTTTCAGGAATCATAAATATGACTCCTAAACAAAAAATGTATCTTAGTGACTAGCTAAAATTAGAGTTTGATGTCATTCTATGCAATCACGCCATGAGTATCCTCTTTTTGATTGAAGAAAAAGGTTACTCTTTAGGATTTCAAAGTGAATACTTGGTTGAAATTCTTATAATTCACTTGTTCTCATCAGACTAGTACACCTTGAATGCTATGATAAAATTCTCTGATTGTTTCTACTAGTCTAGAGTACAGAAAGGGGTTTAATATATAATATATCATTAATATTCTGATAACCATTGATTTGAGTTAAAAATTCTGTAAAAGACTACGATTTTGACATAAATCTACAACTGTATTATTTTGATCAATTTTTCATAAAGACCATGGATACTAGTAGATGTACCTTGAATTATGATTTAGTACAAGTTTTTTTTCAGTCTTGAAACGTATACTGCTATTGAGGAGGAACTTGTATTGTTGTTTTTTATCTGAAAGGTAATTTTCCCGTTCAAGTTGAGACAATAAAAAAAACTCATTAATTAATTGCTGCAGGTTTAAGAGTTTATCCTTCTTTACTTTCAATTATACTTTTTATTCAAGTATTTTTAATTTGGATCAAAAAATTTAAATCAGAGTTAAAATTTTGAGTAATGCCTCTAAAGCCCAATTTACTTTTGATTTTTGACAAAAAACTAACTTTATTCAAACTGACCTCTTGAAAAAGAAATATTGACCTTCATTAGATTGATTATAAATAGGTATCGATATCAAGTATGTGTTGCCTGGGTCCTTTTTGGAGATAAACACACGAAAGATTTTCATAAACTTTAGGTCATTCAACTTTTTTTGACTTTGGTTGGAATCTCAGCATGTTCTATTTGTATCATGAAACTTTAGCAATTCAAAATTCACTACTTTTATCAATTGTTTATAATATTTGTTGGTTTTTAACCCGAAAAAAAGTAATAATTTTTGCCATTTTTCTGATTAATCCAACTAAATTATATATTAGATGTAGAATATTTTCAAGTGCTGTTTCTTATACATCTTTTATTTTAGATTCACTTGAAAAACATTCTATAGAAATCCTAAAAGGTTAATACTGAGTGGTTTTATTATAAATTTAAGATCCCAAATGGACGATTTGATTGATAAGAGGAAGCATATTTGGGATTTTCTTGCTAAATTCAAATCTTTTTATTAAAAATGTATCTATAGGTGAGTTCATAAGATAGAATAAAGTGTAGTAATGTATCAGCGTTAAAATGTAATTTTATTTTAGAATAATGAAAAACTTTAATTTAAAATACATCTCTCGACAGAAATATCGAATATTTCCAATACCACGTATACAAGGAAGATAAAAAAATGTAATTTTGATCAAGTTGATTTATCACTTTTTGATACAACACTCAATCTTATGAGAGAAGCCATCAGTAAAAGATATTCCCTGTAAAATATTGTACTATACACATATATATCTGTGTTGCAATTCACTTGAATAAAAAGGGTGGCTGAAAGTGTCTGACTCACAAGTAAGGCATTATTATTATTATAAGCATTCGGATTGTGTTCTAAGAGAAGGTGGATGTTGCCACTATTAATACTAATGATAATAATAATAATATTAGCAATGTATACTAGTAGGTTTTTTTGGTTTGCAGTACTGGCAATTGGTTATTAATAATAATATTAGTAGTATTATCGTTATAATAATTCTTCGACAAGGGAGAGAACGAATGCTTGAAAAGGAAAATAAATATGATAAGACCTTAAAAAGAGAGTGGTAGTCCATCAGAATAAACAGTTCTTATTAGTCAGAACCAAGTATGCTTGTGCATACTATACTGTATTTATCATGATGATGTTTCTAGTTTTGGTGGTGTTGCAGAAACTTTAAAAACAAAACTAATAATATTATTATCAAATGGATTCTTAAATCTTTTGTGTATTTTCATTATAATACATGGAGAGAGAATTATATAGAACAAATAGTAATTGCACACTTGTTATTATTCAACCCTCTTCCAAAGGTGCAAATAAACATGCTTTTTGCTACCCATGCTAACTGCATTTCCATAGACATGGGCGAATTTATTATTAATTTGTTTGATTTACCACTTTGTAATATTTTCAACCAAAGAAAAAATATTTTTTCTCCAAGTTAAATCAAAATTCTTTCATTTTATGAATAGATACATGTTTTTTATTCCTCAACTATTCCTGGCGCCACATGTCATGTAATAGTATGAGATTTTTTTTATTTAATTATGATTTACTCTAGAAATTGTTTAATTTTTACACTAATAAAACTGATTTTATTGTAGTTGTTAAACAGTTGAAAATTTTTTGTTTTGGATTTGTAAAAATGAATAACATGTACGAAAAATCTAGGATTTTAGTTGATCTTTGGTCGAAACCTTAAAATTCTTTAAAATTAGTCTACATAAAACATCAAAAGAATTAAACTGCACATAGGAGACAATTGGAGACATTATTTACAAGACTGAAAAATTATTTATAAAGATTTACTTATCTTAATTGAATATTTAAAGAATAATTCTATCTATAAGATTTTTGTTTAGATGTTTTTCTCTCGTAGTTCAATTGTCTCTTCTGTGTACTTTATCATCAGTTAAAATAAAATAGCCATATCAAAGATTCTTCAGTGTATCGTTTTGTTGTTCGTTTTAAAGGTTTTACATGTACAGTATTGACTACTTTATTAAAGTTATCAAGTATTCATTTTCATTGATCAACTTTTATTTAACTTGAGATTTTCAGTTTGACGATCAGATGGTCGTTTACGTCCTAATCTGAAATCCTTATGTAACTCTTGTTTTACAGCCTTGATAGTCTAAAAAACTCTAAAATAATTAATGTTACTATTTCCTCTGTTATGAAAACCATAGCTCTTCTCGATGAATCTGGTAATATATTGTCTTTGCAAAAATCTCATTTCAAATTTCCAGTTTGCGGGATTTTTTCATTTTTTTAAACGTTAAAAATTTTCAAAGTATGAGAGGAATCAATTATGATTTTCCTAGATCACCAATAGACAAGAGAAACGAAATTGTTCATTGATAAAGATGATCCGAGATCAGTTCAAAGTGACGATTATTTCGAAAATTGAATTGTGATAATTGTTTTTTAGTCTATTGGTGATCCAAAAAAATAATTTTTGATTCCCTTCATACCTTGGAATCAACAAAATTGTTAAGCTCAAAGTTTAAAAAAATTTTCCGTTTTTTTCTTAAATCAGTGAATGTGTGCCTTTTGAATCGGCTTTTCCAAGAATATTCAGAAAAATTTGAGACTTTGATGACATTAATTGAGTATTAAAACATTATTTCAAATTTTTTTAGATACTATTTTTTAAAAGCAGCAATTACTTGTTAATGGAAAGCTAACTCATTAAAATATTACATTCTATGAACTAGGAAATTTTCTTGAACGAATTTTATGATGGTTCATAATTTTGTCGAATAGAAATGGTATGAAAAAATTATCTGATAAGATTTCTAAACTACTTACTTTTTACCATTATTTTTTGCGGAAGCATTATTATCTAACTGCAAGCAATTGTTAACTGATATACACTTTCATTGTTAATAATATAAATTTATCATTGAATATGAAAAATATCTTGAGTTTATTCGAGAAGAAAATCTACACAAGTTTATCTTACTTTTTATGGAAAAAAGAAAGAGAGTTCATGTTCTTGTTTCAGTTCATAGGTTTTATCATCCACATAGCGTTAGTATTTGCTAGGATTAGGAGGATTTCAGATAAAATAATCATGTTGCACAAGTCTCTCATAAAATCTTTTCGTGTCCTATCTGAAAAAGATGTTATCTTCAGATTTCTCTTTCACTCTCTACCTAATTGAGAAAAAAAGGTTGGTTGTAAAATATTTTTTGTTGCATTCTTATCCACACTTTATTATTATTACTTTTCTATTTATTCAAACTCTGGATGTAAGGAAATTGTATTATCATCAAATTATTTTTATTGCTCTCAAATTGATAATCATAGCTAAGAAATCTTGTGGTACATTACATTAAATTTCCACAACTGATTTCCTCACAAATTTCTATATATTATTCACTATCTTTCCAAACGAGGATTTTTTATCAGTAATAACAGGTGAAAAATCTTCTGAATTTAAACTACTATCGTTTTATTTTATTTTCAGTTTCAAATGAAAGACTCATTTAAAGGATTTGGAAGTCAAGTGAATATTTAGTAATAAAGCTTATATTTCACCGGATCTCGTCAGACTATTACACCGGCTAGATATATAATAAATTCGATTATCAATATTATCCTCTGATTGGTTACATCATTTTAGGGCATAAAAAGGGAGGGTTTAAGGTTGGTTTAGAGTATCCATGGTCATTGTTTCCTTTTCACGTATCTGTCCTATGTCAATGAAGTTTTAAAAATTGATGCAAGATTACTTAAAAGTAATAACATGAAAAACTAGTGATTTATTTTTATCTAGAGAGCACAATCTGAATCTCTCTCATTAATGAAAAATTTATTTTTGAGGAAAATGAATATAATATTTGAACAAAATATTCGATTATTAAATTACAAAACAAAATTATTATCCAGGAAAGATAGAACTGAATATATTACAATTGTAAAATCTGTAAAATTTATAATTATTTATTCATGATTCTAGAACCCATCAAAATTGTCAACATATTATCCCGGTCTACTACAATCTCCGATAGCAGCCGCAGCTTCACTGTTCCATTCGAATAATAACCCTCTATCTTTTATCGGAAATAATGTGAATCCATTTGCGTCATTCAGTCCAAGTTTCATGTCCAACTCCCAAGTGAAAGATCATCTTGAACAATTATCAACATCTGAAAATGATAATAAATCCAATAAAGATGTTGGCTTTAGGGTAAAGTCACCAAATCTCCTTCACTCTGAACTCATCAAAGCAGCAAGTAAGTTATTCAACACCTTTGAAATTACTTATTCTTTTCTGTTTAACTGAAATATTTTTCTATCACATATGTTTGATAAGATGGAAATAAGTCTTGTAATGATACCCGCTCTCAGGTTTTAATTAAGAAGATATGCCTATTCAGCTATTGAATCTTATTTGAATAATTATTATCTATGATATCGATTCAGTTGTATCCTGGTATAATTTTATAATAAATAATAATATTAATAATAAAATAATAATAAATTTTCGCTTTGTAAAAATATATTTTTATATATATAAAGCTAGAAGATGAGAATTTGGAAAGTCAGGAAAAAATTTATTTTTTGAATTCTATAATGAAGCGAGTCCATGCTTTGTTGAAATAAAAGAATTTTCCAAGCAAAATTCTATCTGACCAAAATTAAAAATGCGCCAATTTCGCTCTTTTTCAAAGTTTAAGCTCAAAATTGTTATCGATAGTTGTCGGAAATAGAACCATTTGAATTTTTTGAAATATCACGAAGAAAAATGATCCAAAATTTTAACTTTTTCTTGGAGATCTTCTCGACCTCTATAGCCAGATTCGAATTCTTTGTCCAATTTTGATCCTAATTATCAGTATTTAATCGCTTCAATTGTTTGAAATCAAAAATATTTTTGAGCTAAAACGCTGAAGAATGGGAGTTTGTCGCGTTCCGAAATTCAAAAAATCACATAATTCTGTTTAGAATAAGTTCTTTTACATTTTAACAACTAATTAAGTCATTATATAGTTGAAACCAAAAAGTATATTTCTTCCTGAGAAAATATCGAGTTTTTTGTAGAAATAGTAAATTCTCATATTAATGTCAACTAGCCTTATATCAAAAATTCTGAATTATTTCTATAATAAGATTTATTAAAATTTTGATTAGTGTTTGTCTTCCAGCCGTTGGTCTTCCAAACGTTTCGACGCTTTCTTCAGTGGTACGATAAGCTAATCAACATACAATATTATTCGTATCCTTTTATGGTCGCATTTCTATCAGGTTTATAAAGACCAATGGCTGAAAAAAATTTTTTCTAAAAATAAAAAAGATATTTTAAAATCTTGCCCATTAAATTAATAATATTAATTGTTATAATTAGGTTTGTACAATTTGACCAAAAGCCCGAAGAATTCCGAGAATAAAATTAATTCATCCGATTTTAATGGGTCCAGTGAATCGAGTAGTAGTTGGCCAATGCAGTTTTTCAATACACCAAATGTCAAAAGTCCTAGCAGTAGTACAAGTAATACAAGTGGATCGAATAGACCTTTTTCTCCAAAGTGAGTTACCAAAATTAATCATTTTATTTAAAATTAATCATAATCTTATTAAAACCAGTAACATGTTATCACAAGTTGCTGCAGCAGCCAGTGCACAATTCTTGTCATCACTCGCAGCAGCTGCAGTGGCCTGTTCAGATTCCACAAACAGTACATCGAATGACTGTTCTCCAAAAATTTCTTCAAACTCTTGCGGAAATAATAATTTATTAAGTTTCTATCCATATTCCGCCGGTAATCACATGACCCTTGGCAGTGGAAATTCAATTCAGAATATTTCTCAAGGGCATTCCGTTGGACTTTATCCCGGAATGAATGGAGAGCCATCATCGGGTTATCATCCTCAAAACTCTCACCAAATTCGTAATAACCTCATGAGATCTCGAAATCCAAATTCATCAGGTCATTCGCATTCCTCAGTTAATTTTATTAATGAAACATTTAACGAATGTAGTAAAGTGAACTCAGAATTGAAAACTTCAAAGACATTTCTTTCATTCGATCCAAATAATAATAAACAAGGAAATCATTCATCGTAAGTTTCAAAATCTAATGATGATTATGAGTTTTTAAACGAAAACTACATTGGTTTGATAAAAATTTATTTATATTTCAATTAAAATATAGAAGCTCTATGAAAGATCAGCTGAAGAGTAACTTTTCAACCCGAAAAATTGAGTGCGATGAGCGCCGATCAAACAAGCCACACATAAAAAAGCCTTTGAATGCTTTTATGTTATATATGAAGGAAATGAGACCAAAAGTTCAAGATGAATGTACGCTTAAGGAATCTGCTGCTATAAATCAAATACTTGGTAAAAAATGGCATGAATTACCAAAAGAACAACAAGCAAAGTATTATGAAATGGCAAGAAAGGAAAAAGAACTCCATGCACAAGTTAGTTTCGAGTAGCACCTTTGGAAGTGGCAACTTTAATGCATGTATTTTATAGATGTTTCCTGGTTGGAGTGCTAGAGATAACTATGCTATGCATTCTAAGCGAAAAAAACGGCGCAAAATGATGATAGAGCAGAAGACAATGATTCATCATAGTAATCCCTACAGAATGAATTCTTATCCTGGTCAAAGTACTTCTCAACAATTCTCAATTAGCATGAATAGCAGAAATGATTCAACTAGTAAAGATGCAAACTCTGGATTCAATCGTTCAAAAAATTGTACATCAGATTTATTCTATAATGATGAAATTCATGATACTTCTCTGATCGACAACATTGCAAAGAATAAAATTTTACAAAAACTTCCTAACCAGCCATCTGAGTGCATAATAGGGGACTTTAGTAGACAGGAGAATAATAAAGTATTCAGCAATATTGACAGCTTATCGAATCTCGGGAATAATTCTGATGGATTGGAAGCCAATTCTAATTCTCAAAGTAATAGCCCTAATTCAAGCCGAGAAAATAGCAGCTTCTCACCGGGCCTCAATAATTCAGATATCGGTCATCCTAAAAAGTGTAGAGCAAGATTTGGACTTGATCAACAAGAAAAATGGTGTAAACCTTGCAGGTAATTCAATAATAAGAAAATTATTATATATTATATATATATATTGTTTCTACTTTTAAGTAATTATGTGAAACTATTAAATATTATTATGCTAGAGAATTAGATGATGTAAACGTCTCTTGGTTTAAGTTTCTAATATTGTATTTTCATCTTGTCACAACTCAATCATCTAAAAAAATTTCAATTTAGAAGAAAGAAAAAGTGCATTAGATATTACATGAATGGTTTTGATAATGAAGAAATCTCAATGCGCTCTTGTAGCGAAGCAAATTACATCTCATCAAATTATTGTCCAGATGAAACTATGCCAACTCTCGGTGGTACATCTCTTATCTCCTCGGTAAATCAATTTTCTGATGAAGTTCTTCGAAAGAGAAAATTCGAAGGACTTGTTTCTGGTTACATCCCAGAAAATGATTCAACTAACAGATCTATTATGATAAATAATGAAAATGAAATTAAATCAGCAAAAATAACAGATAATTCTTTGAATCTCTTGAACGATTTGAGAATGAACTTCAAACTCTTCAAATCGAAAGAAACATCAAATTTGAGTCATTCGATTGGAAAAACGCGAGTCAATGATGTGAACTGGTCTAATTTCAAGTTTTCACCTGAAAATTTTTTTTCAGTACAATTTGACAACCAATCGAATATTGATAGAAATTCAACCCCTATACAGGGTCATTTAAAACCCTAAGAAATTTAATGAAGGATTTACTGAATTTGCGCCATAAATTAATTTTTTCTGTCTATTCCTAATTATTGAAAATCATTATTTTGTTGTTATATGAATGCTTTATTCCCCTAAAAACCTGTAACTCATTTAAATACATAGTATATGTGTAATATACATTGTATATTTATGATATTTAATGATTCGACATTTATTGAATCATAAGTTATGATTCATAAGTTCCAAATGTGTATAAATCTTGATAAAGAATTTTCCTATGTAAAAGATTCTCTTGTTGGGGTCATTATGAGTATCGATTAAAATAATTGTTTATATATAATATATATTATTTACCTTTAATATCGAGTTTTATTTAAAAATAAATGTGTTGTTATGAGTAACTACGCTTTTGTTAATAATATTTGACCTTCAATTGAACACTTGTTCATTGAATAGCTAACTCAGCAGAATAACTTAGTTTTATAGGTTACTAAGAGCTGATCTCATATAGAAGGTTCATTCTAACTGATTAATTGAATGAGCGTAATATTTGGAAAAAAATTTATTTTACGCTCCAAGAATCAAAGATTCATAGAAACAAGTATCAATTTTCAATAGTGTAAACACTTGATCAAAATTACAAGATTAATTTTAAAACAAATTGTTCAATTAAATTGTGAAAAAATGCTTAGGTTCGTTTTTTCAATATCACATCCAGTTATCCACAGCGCTGTCATCCCATCCAGGTTGTGCTGGTGGATAGTAATCATAACCGCTTTTTTCGGCTATAGGAGGAGCAGCTGGTCTAGGACCACCTCTTTGAGGTCTATCGCCTCCTCTCATGGGGCCTCTGGGAGCTCTTTCTCCTCTAGGAGGGCCTCTAGAGGGAGGTCCTTGTGGGGGATATCCTCCTGAAGGAGGTGGACCACCATATCCACTTCCATACATATTTGGTTGAGCAGGAGGATATGCACCATATCCATCGTAACCACTTGCCATCATAGGGGGTCCTGGTGGAGGTCCTCGTGGTCCACCTGGAGATATCCATCCGCCATATTCAAGAGCTAGATGTTCATTGGAGTAATCAGCTTGATAATCTTGTCTTGGTCCGCGAGGAGGAGCATTCTATAGATAACAGTTCAAAATTAGAAATAAAAATTCTTGACTTTAACTAAACTTACATCAAGTGAATCAAGGACTACTTGCATGCACTGAATTACATTTTCAGGGGTTGCTACCATTTGAACGACACGATCGGTAGATTCAGGTGCGGGAACTTGATAAACTTTAATAACTTTCATGTTGTGGTTTTGTCTTAGCTCTCTTATTTTTTCACCGCCTCTGCCAATTACACAGCCTGCTTGACTTTGATGAACAAGCATACGAATATCAACAATATCCTCCCCTTCTTTATCGCCTTCTTTTTTTACTTGGGCTCTCTTGTTGCCCATGATAACTTTTGGATCAGAAAGTCGTCCATCGATTATGTCTTTCAATTTCGGTATCAGTTCCCCAACAACATTTAGACAGGATTGAACATCAGATTCAATGATGAAGACACTAATAATTAAAATAATTCAGCTATTTTTAATCATTTTTATGAAATACACTTCAATTTCAGTTGTCAGCAAAGGATTTAGATCGGAAATAGTGAGGTATATTTAGGCATTTAGATACCGACAATAATATTAATGCTGGAAAGTGAAATTGAATTCAATTTGAATAGAGGTCCAATAGCTCATAATAACATGTGTATTTTTGAGGGATAATTCTTACGTATTTAGACATGCACAATTTTATTTTAAATGATTGAGCTAGAGGAAATCTCTATTCAATGGATGTTAAGTTAATTTGTGCTTAATTTTAAATTATTCAACTATAAATATTATTTAGTGATATTTAGTGATCAAAAAAACCCTACCGTTCAGGACCTTGGGCATCTGGGATGTTCATTCGGGCATTATTCTGTAAATAGGATGAATTATTTGAAATATCACAATATTTGAGTAATAATCAAGTGTAATTGACAATCAGATTGAGGAACCATTTTGGAGACACATTGGAGTCATTGAACAAGATAAAAACGACCAAGACCGCACAGATAAGACAATGATAGTTTGGGCCGATTTATATTCAGTCATATGTCAGGTCATTTAGAGCACATTGGGTTTTGAGATGTATTGATGTATATGAGAAGAGAGATAAAAAATTTCAATTTTAAATTAGCTTTAGAGAATTCATTGTATACAACTTGTGTTTTATGCGAATACTTACGTCTTGACGAATTTTCTTAATATTTTCTCCCTTTTTTCCAATAATTATACCCGCAGCACGACTGGGAATTAATAAACGAAGAACAATTCCTCCTTCCTTCTTATTTTGTTTCCTTGGAGGGCCTGATTCATCTGAAACTTCTCTCTTCATATCGTAAAATGGCTAACAAAATGTCTGTAGCGAAACTTTGAGTGATTTAAATTATTAAAACAACTCAATTGAAAATTGAGCAATATGACTACAGTGAAAATAGAAATTTATTTAATAAATTGAATTGAAATACTTTCAAAAAATTTTCGTATTCCACCTTTATTATTTTAAAACGTTTAAAACTAATATATTAAACATATTATATTTTTACTTACAAGTAACATCATTTTCAATATAAAAAATCTATGAGACAGAATACAATTTTAGCAAGTTGGGGAAAAGAATCAAAATTTTCAAGAATTTTTTATTTATTCAATGTATTTTTAAAAATAGCGATATAATTTCTTTAATTCTTATATATCAATATAATAAATTGACTTCCTCTCTGATGTTTTTGTTTCTCTTAAGATATCTGTTACAATAGTCTATCAATAATATTGGCCTTTTACAATAATAGAAATGTATATGTAATATAATGTATAAACCATCTATGTTTTTTTTCTAAATCTTTCCATAATTATTTTGTATAAATTTTTTCTTTCTTATGTTTTTCAATAGTTACACATCTTATCATTTATTGAATAATCCTCATCTCATACTCTTTATGAGAAGTTCAAGCATACATCCAGAATATGTTGAATGGATTTACAAATGCAAGGATCTCTCTTATTTTGAACGTGGAGAAAATACATAAAAACTTGAAGCAGTAAAATACTCTGTATTCTCTCTTGTAATGAGTGTGCAATGTGTAAAAACAAGCATATTAAAAGTTTAGTTGGCCTAAACCAACAAAAATAACATTGGAATAACAATAGTAGTAGTTGTTGGTGAATTTGTAAAAGTTTATCCATGCAGAAATTCCAGATTTTACAGAAAAAGTTACACACACATTCACAAAAACTAGACTGTAAAACGTATGAACACAGTGTACAATTAAGAAAAAGGAACAAAGAAAATATCTCTAATCTCGTCTCTTTTTTAGAAATCTTATTGCATATAAAATAATATTTTATTTTAATTGAACAGGGTTTCGGTTTATCTCTAGGGATTATGTTTACAAATAATATATATAACTTTACTGATGGTTTTACTAATATGAAAGAGGAAAGGATTTTATTTGAATCATCTTCAGGTGGGAGATTATGAAAAAAATCCAAAATTTTCAACTAGATGTTCCTCACATCTGAATTTCATTTTTGGTTACAATTACTATGAATTGTAGTAGTAGCAGCGGTAGGCGCTATAAAATTTACTTTTTCAATATCCTTTGGCACTGAAAGTCTTGTCGAATCGATCGAAAATTAAACTTGAAAAGAAAAATGGTAACTTTAGCATTCGACTAGAAATAAATGAAGGAGAAGTATTATTCAAATTCATGTAATATTAAATGAAAGAGAATGCATTGTAGGTTTTTCTTTTGTTTGAAAGAAACGTTTTTCATCGATTTTTAGGAGTAAATTACTCATCAAGTTATATTTATTCATCTCTGTGAACATACATATAATCAATGTATCCAAATTATCTATCCATAATAAATACTAGTAGTAACTTGCTAAAATAGAAAATAACATTTAAAACGTACTGGATATGCCTAAATATGTAGATTAGGATATATAGAGATAGATGATATTAAGAGAAAAACAGGATAATTTAAGAAAATTAGCTTACCAATTGAGGTAGAGTTTTGTTGATGACGCAAGAGCAACTCATCTAGACGTCCATTGAAAAGAATTTCATTTATACTGGATCGTTCATAATTGTGATTATTCATAGACTGGGTAAAAATCTTATTGGGGGTAGATAGTTTATTATTCGAAGTAGATGTATGATTGTCAGTAATAACTTCATTAGGATTTGAAGGGAAAAAGAGTTTTTGAGCATTGAAAAATGTTGTCTCATCATGACTATTGTTATTAGCATCGGCATCTGTCGCTCGTTTTCTTGAGATGAAGTTATTGTTCCCCCTATTATGAATGTTTTGATAATTTACAAAGGAATTCTGAAGTTGGCTATTTTGTTGGGATTTGGAAAAGTTGCTTTTTTCTCCGAGAATAGGCTGATTATTTGTTGCTTGTAAGAATATATCGAGACTTCTGCTAAAATTTTGAACAGAATCTTTCTGAGAAGAAGCTTCCAGAGTTTTTTCTGTCTCATTAGTCAAATTATTTGGCAAATGAATATCTTTAATGTGAGCGGTACTATCAGATACTCGGTTTATTTTTGAATTGAATTGAAAAGCTCTGGCAACAGCAGCAATACTCTCGGGAGAAATTCCATCAGTCCCAGTGGTTTTAGATCCATTAATTACTGTTCGACTAATAGAGTTTGAATCGATTTGATGCTGAGAATAAGAAGAGGATAGATTGTTTTCCGAATATGATCCTGACATTTCGTTATTTCTGTTATTGTTCAAATTATTATGTGAGTCCAGATCATTAGCTATCAAATTGAGATTTGAGGAGTTTACTGGATTTGAACTAAGAACAAGGTTTTGGTTCTGTTCACGGTGCTGTTGCTCTAGTTTCATCAACATTGTCTGATTTGCTAATAATTGTTGAACTTCAGTAGGACTTGCTTGAAGCTGGGAGATAAAAATGAATAAACTCATGACTTATTATAATCATTTAAAAAGAAAAAATCCCTGTAAAAATATGAAAATTAGATGGAAATTCAAATATATTCTCACCTGATTAAAGGTGTTAGTGGATTGGTTTTGAATAACTGATTGATGAAGTTGATTATTTATCATTTCTCTTGAAGAGTTAGCATAATTCTCAAAGTTTCCGTTGGTACTGTTTACACCATTCATGGATAGGTATAACGAACTTGCAGCAGAAATATTCTGTGCAATTTCTTGACCTGATGTAGAATGAATATTTGTATTCTTAGAGCGACTGTTTTCGGAAAATTGAAAGCTATTGCCATTTGAACCAGCTTCTTTGTGACGTTCAACGTGCTTTGATAGGTAGGTTTCTGAGTTATAACTCTTTGAGCAATAAGGACAGACAAGGACTTTTGTATATCTAACTCCAATGTGCTTAGCTTGTAAATGTTCTTCTAACTCATTTTTACAATCGAATGATAAGAAGCAGTGCTCACATCTATGAGGTTTACCCTTCATATGTTGCCGTTGGTGCGATTGAAGATTTGACATTTGAGTGAATGCTTTTGAACAATGAGCACATCTAAATTATTTTTAATAAGAAAAAAATTTTTATAAAAATTGTCTATCAAAGTTTTCTAACTTGTACGGTTTTTCTCCTGTATGAATCCTTTCATGCTGTTGCTGATGACTTAACTGGGTAAACCTACGTTCACAAAATCTGCAAGTATATGGTTTATTCCCTGTATGTATCCTTCTATGCTGAGAGAGGTAGGCGCATGTTGAAAATTGACGACCACATTGTTCACATCTATGAGGCCGAGGATCTTGGTTATGATTTACTGCATTATGGGTAGCAAGATCAGATTTACTATAACATACCTGTACGAAAGGAAATTCTATTAATACTCGTCATAAAAATAATAGCATCCTAAGTATGCAGTAAATTTTTTATATAATGTATTAAATATTCATTGATCAGTATTATTCCTACATACAAACCAGTCTAATATAAAATATTATTTAAATTATTATTCTAAAAAATATTTTTTAACATCGTAAAATGAAGTGTCTACAATTTTATTTCGTTTTTTTCATGCTTGAAGTATCTTCAATTTTTAAAAATTATTTCTCGAAAAATACCATATTTCTTTTTTTTGAAATAAAAAATATTTATTTTATCTATAGAAAATATACATATCAATAGACTCGAAAGAGATGAAAGAAAACAAGAGTAGGTAGTCATTGAAAGCAGCAAAGAACTGGAAGATCAATAAATACTCATCATTATTCTCTCAGAGGAGAAGATTTTTATAAAAAAAGTTATTCCATCAGTAGAGGATTGAACATATATAAAAATAATAAGGTGATATTGTAGTAAAATAATGTCTACGGTTAAATTCATACATAAAATCCATTGGTGTGCTAGAATGAGGATCGATGAATTTCCTAACATAAAAATTGTGGATATATTTATTGAATACATCTATATTCTATACACACGTATGTTTGTTTACAAATTGACTGGAAACAAAAGAGAATTAATACTTGAATACATAGTACTACTCTGTAGTAGCTTATGGTCTTTTATTGGCTATTCAGTAAAAAATGAATGATACATACATACTACTAATATTTTATACTCAATTGTAAAAATTTTTCACTAATAAATTATTATTATCAGTTCGAAATAGGAAGATTCTGAAAATTTTTAGTGTAAATTTCGAGAGAGATTCTAATTTGTGTTTTATCGAATCTAAAAAGTTTATTATAGCTCACATTACGATTCTTAAAAGATGGAAATAATCTGCAAAGAATTCTCTACCACTATAGTTGCATAAAGCTTCTAAGATATCTCTTCTGGTTTAGAAACTATGTGCGATAGTATCTCTCGAATTTACAATTTTTTAGGACAAATGAAAAATTCAAATCTCTTTTTGATGCTGTCAGGCATGCGATTTTCGTTATATTGACTTGTGTGAAAATAGTTGAAATTTAGCAAACTGTTTTGAGAATCAATCTAAAAACTAATCAAAAACGGTTTAAAAAGTGGTAAATTTTATCTTTTAAACAAGAATGAAAATTTGACTACAATCCAAGTAAAAAACCCAAATCGTGGTTCCCAACTCTTTGATGATAATTCTAATGAAAAATAGGGTTCATTGTTCATTCAAATATGGAAATTGTTCATTTGAAAAAGGAAAATTTTGGTTAAAACTTTTTAGTTTTCCTTATTGAAATGCACAAAGCTCATATAGAACTGAAAAAGGTAGTAGTACAGTTGTACCTCTATAAAAAATGTAACAAACCTATCCCTCTCCTCTCTGCCCCTTTTTAAGTTGAGAAAATTAATGTATAGCTACTATAAAGTAGGTTTATAAGGGTCAAACTTTCCCAAAAAAATAAAATTCACTCAAGTTTGATTCATTCGATAGAGAATTTTCTGCTGATTCATTCTATCTAATAAAAATACCAGATTCGTTCATTTCTTGTCCCATAAAACACTCTCAAACATTGGAGCAGTTTTGATTTTGGATTAAAAAATGATTTTTCTCTTTTTCGTCTTTTCACACTTTTGACCTATACCCCCTCCCCTTATTTACACCCATAATTGGGGAACAATTGTAATTATAGCTTACATCACTCTTTCCCCTATAATCACACTGAGATATTCAACAATAACTCGAAATATTAATGATTAATCAATCCTTCTCACATAACTACAAATTTCAACGTGCAAAGAATTAGCATTTGTTTCATAAACAATGATTTTATTCATTCCAAATTTTAGCATGCAGGAAACAATTTTTGATTGTGTCATTCTCAACTTTTTCAAAAGCATTCTTGATCCATCTGTATGCAGCAGAAATTGATGGTAGTTCATGATGCCGATCAATATTTTTCGGAATTTCGTTTTAAAACTCCATATGATGCCTTGATCGAGAGGCTGAGTCACACTTGTCGTATTAGGGGGAAGAAATAGAAGTCGGACATTAGCAGGAGGGATAGGAATATGATGGAAGGGGACATTATCAAGAATAAGTAATATTGACCTGTCCTGATAAGTTCTTCCAAAGTTGTCAAAACTGCTCCAATGTTTGAGAGTGTTTTATGGGACAAGAAATGAACGAATCTGGTATTTTTATTAGATAGAATGAATCAGCAGAAAATTCTCTATCGAATGAATCAAACTTGAGTGAATTTTATTTTTTTGGGAAAGTTTGACCCTTATAAACCTACTTTATAGTAGCTATACATTAATTTTCTCAACTTAAAAGGGGCAGAGAGGAGAGGGATAGGTTTGTTACATTTTTTATAGAGGTACAACTGTATAATTATAATAGTCAAATGATAAACATTAAGCGAGTAAAAAGAATTAAATCGATCATTTTCCTCAGCTTTTTGAGTCAAACTAGACAACATTATCAAGATTATCCAATTGAGATCTAGTACTAGCTCTACTCTGATCATGTTAAACTGGAACAAAATATTTTGCTGAGAGCAAAATTTTCTTCTCGTCTTCAATTCTCTCTTTTCGTCACTTCTACCTTTTCCTTCTTCCGACTCTCCCTCTCCTTGGACTTGTGCTAGAGTAGGCATAGAGAAAGAGAATTCTTCCTCCTACTTCAATATCAACAAAAAAGTTTTTTTTCATTTGGTGAAATTCTCTTTTGCAATTAAATGAGAAACTATGTGGGGGGAGAGAGATGTAAAGAAGAGAAGGAATGGGTATGGTGTATGGGACATAGAAAAAAAACGTAGATTTCTTAAGAGGAAAAGAGAGAAAAGAAATTCTGACTATAAAGATGTCTGGAAAAAAAAGATTATTTATTTCCTTTCTTTTTTCTCTCTCTCTCTTTTTTGATGGAAAAAAAATATTAGAAATTTTTTTCAATTTTTTTCTCTTCATACCAATTTTTAGTTTTGGAGAAGGAGTACCAACAAAATAATACAGTAATACTGCCTACTAGTAGTAGTAGCAGCAGCAAGAGATTCAAGACAAAGTGGAAAAAGAAGAGGAGAGAGTAGCAGGAATAAATGATAATGTGAACTGTGATTATAAAAATTATCATCATCATCATCATAATCTCTTCTTTTTTACTTAAAAAAAATGAGACAGAAATAATTAGTAGTATTTCTCTCTATAGTCTACATACATAGAAGTGAAGCAGAAGTAAAAACAACATGGAGAAAAAAATTAAGGGGCTTTACATAATACAGGGGGTGGATCAAGAGGAGTGGTGGTGGTGAAGGGTGGAACTGGTTCATTCTCTCTGATTTAGTACAGAAAGAAAGAGAAATAATAATCATTCATCATTCTATATCGAACCCAGTGTTTTTTTCTTACTAAATCTATGTCTGAGATGAATTGTAATACAGTACACAACAGTCTAAGCTAATCTTTTTGTCTCAAAGATAATAATAATAATAAAAATTAGACATCCCAAATATATTGATTTTGTATCAATATGAAATAGATGAATAAATTTTGATATTTTTACAATATTTAGATAATAATTAGTCTTATAGAAACCCGTTTATTCGGCTGAAACAAAATAATTTGAACACCTTCTTTGGTCGCTACATTTTTGAATTTTCAAAAATTTACGAAAGCATAATATAAAGATGGGAAATTTATTCTATAGAGATACGGTCACACGAGGAAGGCTAGATAGATAATTAACTCTACCAAAAGAAAATTCATAGTTTTATTTTTTAATTCAAATTTTATGAATTATATCAGATATGCAAAAGAAAGAACTCAATTGATATTTGAGAGACTAAATCAAAAAATGATTAATTGAGGTGACTTTAAAAAATCTTATTTTCATGCCTTTCAAAATTTCATTGAGTATTTTATTCAATAATTATAATTATTTAACTATTTTATTGTAACTCAATTCCACGGAAAAATCATTTTCCGAAGCCTGAATAATATTCATTGAATATTTCGAATTAGAATAAAATGAGGATACATGAAACACTCACGCTATGGCATAATTTACATTTGTATGATTTTGTAGATTGATTATAACTGCTGCCAGGTGTTAGAGCTGAATCATTTGAGGATTCTAAAATGAGATCGAATATTAAAAATAATGTTCAAATTACCATGAGTTGTTCTGGTTCCATGAAAGTTGAATTTGTTTCAGAAATCTACAGTTTCATTATTAACATCAAAATTTCCTAATTCTTTTTATAAATATTAACTGATAGATTCTTTTCATATAATTTCAAATTAGATGGACTGACAAAATAACAACATAAAAATCAGCTAAAACTTGTATGTCTGAATAGCTAAGAAAGTTTTATAAAATTTCTTCAGCAAGTTTTTAAAAAAGTTGAAAGAACTTTACGATCTCTTAGAATAAAATGCACAAAGATGGACATAAAATGAATCTAACCTTGAACATTGATCGAATTGTGCAACTGGGTTTCAGTTACGCTCGGATCAGATTTTGATCTTCTATTCATTAGTTCGTCATTTGAGTTTATCGATGAGATTGTATTATCTATATCAGTCTTCATCAAAGTACTCATATCATCTGAGTAGTTTTGACTCTCTGAATTTGTCGTGCTATTCGATGGATTGTTTATTTTGCTATGATTATCTCGATCACCGTTAGAACTACTCAATTCCATCCTAGAAAAAGATTTGTTCAAAATAAAGTATCTACAAGAAATTCAATTACAGTTTATAAATCAGCTTATAATGCAGTATGATATTGGCTATAATCAGACCATATAAACTAAACCGGAATTTACTCTGGTTTTAATACAATAATTGATTTTATTTTCACTTGTTATATCAATGAAATTCATGATTGGAAGAAATATTACTAACAAAGGAATGAGCTTATTGGATTCTCTCTATAAACTGAATTCTGGAAATACATAATAATGTATATATTTTACTCTGAGAAGGCTTGAGAAATAAAAATCTTTACCAAAGTCAAGTATTTCTGCATGCATTTCTTACGTGTATTAAGTTTTATTTATATTGAATATTTTCTTGATTCAACTTACGTTTTGAGATATTCCGATCTAACTTTGAGTTCTTCATTTATCGGAAGATTATGTTGATCTGACAGAGCGGCCAAAGCAGCAGCTGCAGAAGAAATTTCATTCTGTTTATTACTTGACGATCTACGTACTGGATCATTGAGCAAACTGTTACGTCCATTAATGATTGGATTCGTTGTGCTAGAGTTATTTGATCCTGCTGTAACACTTGCTAATGCCATAGCGACTGAACTCACAGTATTTCTATTTGGTTGATTATAGCCAGCACCGAGATTTGATTCGAGGAGGATACTATTCAAGGATTGAGACGTAGTTGGAATGTTCATTCTTGAACAGTTGTTGGATGTTATTGAAGAGTTTAAATTTTGACAATTGGTCACTTGTGAATTGAGACCTAGATTATAGAGATTATTTAGAATAGCATCAAATTTACACCTAAATAGTTTTTTTATCAATTTTATCAATAAAAGTTTTAATAATGACTAGAGAAAGAAATGCTGACCATAAATTGAAAAAATATATATATATTAAAATTGACTGCTGATGAATTAAAATTTTGTAAGCATGATAAAAATATAAATCTATTAACAAATCAAAAAAATGTGCAAGCTTAGAAAAGTTTCGATTTGAAAAAAAGTATATTCGGTCATTTCATAAGTATTTAATTTTGGAAAGATTTCGTTGATAAAAATTTTTATCTGAATAACTCACTAGTAAATTGTGAAGGTGAAATACCTGTCATATTGGGATATGTAGCAGCAGCCCATGGCCAAAGAAAGAATTCTGGGCGAGCTCTTGAATCTGTTTTACTGATATCCATATTCCAATGAAATCTTTTAAAACATTTGTTGTTATAATTCCAGAGCTGTTTTATTTACTTCATCCACCAAAATCTTTAGAATTAATTCTCCTCAATGAAGGATTCAAGATCAGAAAATTTTGCTAAATCAAACTGATACTGTTATATGTTAACTGTTTTATGGTAAACTAACCAATAATGTTGAAGTAGAAAATAACCAATCAAAATCGACTTGAATATTTCATTGAATGATACAATTGGAAATAGGAAATAATTCAAGACTCATACAGTATATGTAGTAAAACTTTAATATAGTAAATAGACTTATCGATAAATAACAAAAGATGTTATCAATTTTGAGAATTCTTTTCACCCTAATTTACTTGAATCATTAATCAATCATCTAATATTCCATAAATTGACACCAGAAGAAATTTAAATTTGTACTTGTTCTAATTGTAAAATACATTTTCAATAAATAATATTCTAGAGATAAAAATTTTCTTTCAGCTAGCCAAATAATCCCTTAGGATTGTAGTTTAGGTCAATTATAATATTAACTGTTGTCATGTCTAAGGATAGAAGGGGCCTGTCTAAAAATTTCAGTCTGATTGTACAATTTGAAAAAATTCAACTCTGATTCAGTTGTAAGGGAAGAGATGCTTTGAAAATGAGAAAAACAATGAGGAAGTCTTACTGAAGATGCAAACTTTAGTACGAAATTCTGTATGGGGTGCAAGATTTATTTGTGGAAGAATGAAAATGTACCATCCATGATGTAGATATTTGATATGAAATGGTAAAATAACCTGTTTTTATCATTAAAATCAGCACATGTTTTTTTTTCTTTTTGACTCATTTTTTTCTTTAGTGTGTAATTTTTTCTATCAAGGTATTTCCCCATATTCTTTGGTTATATTTTACATAGTATACTGTAATATAGAATACATTGTGTATCCTAACAATAGATTTTGATCATGACTTTTACCTATGTATGTCAAAGCAGAAATCGAGAGGAAGAAGAATAAATCGTAGATGTGGATACGAATTCACAGGCTTGAGAAAATTATAGACAGTCATTTCATGTCTCATTTTCAAAATAATAAAAAAAAATTGCGCAATTGATCCTAAAATGAAGATGGATGACACAGTCAAGGAGTAATTCTAAAAGTTAAATTAACTAGATTGGGGAAATTAAAGAAATTTCTTTCGGATACAAACCAAGTTAAAATCGAATTGGAAATATGATTGAACTTTCTTTGTTTAAATCTGAATACTTCATCAGATTAGCAAATTATTTACAGTACAAATTCTGAATAAACACCTCTTTGCCATGCTATAGTTTTGCAAATCCCCGTAACCACATATCCTGAAGATCACCAAGAAAAAAATAAGATATTTATGGAATGATGATAAAAAATATTCTTCTAAAATAATCTTGCTTTTGGTGTAAAAAGGGACTCAAATTCTTTTACAGAATAAAATGAATAGTTTGATGGGAAATATATGTATTTTTCACTAAGAAATTTTGTTGGAAAATTTTGATTGGTTTGAAATTTGGGTTTATGCTGGAATTCTTTTGTATAATCAATCAATATATTTTCTTTTATTATGAAAATTTTTCAGGCGAGTAAACTTTTTTATTTTATTATTTACTTGTTAAATGATGGAAGAAAAGAGCTAGAATCTTATTTAAAAATCAAGTTCGTTTGTCGAGTAAACTACCCCTGTATAAAACTCAATGTTCTGCAAAAATACTGAAGAGACCTAATTTGGGGAGTTAAAAAACTTATCCTCCTTCATTATTTATTTTTTTTAATGTTACATTCAAGAATAATTTGTATTACGCAGATGATCTTTATCTCTTCGCAGATAATTCAATATAAATACTGATTCAATGACATGTAAATATTATAAAAAATTATTATTAGCTAAAAATTCTATCAATTTTACTATGATTAGATCAAACAAATGAGTTATAAGAAGAACTTCATGCATTACTAAAAAATCCAATCAGTGGATTTAACTCTTGAGGTCAGTTATAAATAGAGAATAGTTATTTATTTCTACTTATTAATATACTGAAAAAAATTAGTAATATGAAAAAAATTTTATGAAAGTATCTTTTTCTTATTTATGATCAAACTACTATCTAGTAATTAAATTAAAATAAACAAGAAATAATAATCAAACTATCAAATAAAGCAATTGGGTGCAGATTCTGTAGCGGAGATTCGATAAATAATTCTTCAAGGTGTGAAAGAACTTTACTGAAGGTTGGCTTTTACGAGTAGATTTTTTGAATTCCAATTGATTATAATTATAGGAGAGTTGATAGAGTTTGCTTGGAGCACATTGATAATAGTGTTTCAAAGTAGTTACTGGTGAAAATGGAAAACCGAGAAAATTCAAATGAGAAATAAGTTATCAGGGAAATTGAGAAATAAGCATGTTGATTTAAAGCTCGTTGTGGGAAATAATAATAATAATTTCAGAAATAAACTATTTCAAATTCGCAGTAATTCAATGTTGAGTCACTTAGTTAAACAGAATTTCCGTGTCGAACTTTGTTTACAAATTTTGTTCTAATAAATCTACTTTTGAAAAATTTTATGCAAACCGAAATTAGGGTTAGTAAACGCAAAATAAAATTTATTGAACTATTCTTTTGCTTGAAATTAGTTCTACTTTCCTGGGGATTTATTATTTACTCCACAACTTTGCACTAAATGGAGACTGCAAATTTTGAGAACATTACAAACTTCGAAGTTGTAAAACTTATCCAAGATTCCCTTGAAAAAACTAAAAAGAACTACAATCAGCATTCTCTCTTCACCCAAACTCTCAAACATTTCAGTGAGCGCTCAAATGTTCTATCTCAAGATGCTGAACAGATCAAAAAGTTTAATTCGAAAATCTCTAAATTCAAATTATCTAGAGAAGAAAAGATTATGCTTATAAATCACTGTCCGACTACACAGGTTGAAATTTCAATTCTTATTAAAGAATCTGATACGCGTTTTAGTACTGCAGAATTAACCAACATCTTAGAAATAGTAAAATTATGTTTCAACATTCAAGATTCAGAATAAAATTCATGTATGTATACTTTCTACAATCTCATCAATTTATTACATTTATATTTCGATTTATCTAATGTATTTAAGAAATTGATTCTCGTTTTCGAGCATATAGTCGTTAATGTATAAAAGTACTATTGGTTGGCTAATAGTAATCCACGTCCAAATGATAATATTTCCTAACTTTTGATCGGTTACTGGCAATTTTTTCATTAAATATGATAACGGAATTGGAGAGAGCATGCCAAAGAATGACCAAAATTTATATAATTTTAAAGGAAAACTTGCCAAATATTCATGCATAACAGCACTTATGAAGAATACAGCGAATGCTGCTTGATTTTGACCATATCCTCTTCTTCTTAACGGTATAAAAATATGCCTTTCAGTAAAAATTAATGATATCATTTTACCTTTTTGCGAATTGATGAACGGGTAAATTCCAACTTGACCAGTAATGAAATATTGTTTCTGAGTTCCTTTAATTAAATCAATGAATTATTGGAATTACCACCAATCCTTGTAAAACATTCTATCACCGAATTTGAATATTTCACCAACAAGATTCAATGTTGAATGAAAAAAGGTGTAGAAACCAATCAAAAATATTACTTGGCACGGAAGAGCTAGTCTGTACAATTTTTCGTACAATTCGATTTGGTTTATGGAATGTTGTCTTCGCTGTTTGAAAAGCATCAATAACTCAGGAATTATGAATTTCTCTATTAAACTCATTTTTATCTGGAGTAGGACAATCTGTAAAATATAATCTTTCCATCATCACTCGACTTGTATAAAATAGTAATAACTTACAATTTCACAAATTCTGCTCAAAATGAAACATTTCCTACGATTTATGATCATTGGAAAGTTTATTTCATAGCACAGTGTGGGTATAAACATGAAGTAGTAAATATTCTTGATCGTCAAATTTTCTGGATACTTTATGCTGCTTCTAACCACCTAAAAAATTCATTTTTTTTAAAACATGATTAAAATCGATTATAGACATTTTCATCTGAATTCTTTATGGGTTATTAATCGAATTTTTAGATTTAAGTTATATTTTTATTATCATCTCGATTCTTAATAAGAATTTCTTATAATAATAATTAAAAACTATTAGTAGTAATTTACTACTGAAAAAAATTTATTATCCTCTCTCAGCTTTAATAATACCAGTACCAGTTTTGATATTGTCACTTGAAAACTATTTTCTTGTGCAATAAAGGTCAATTTCTGATAAATAATGACACTTTTAATAAAAACTGTCTACTTAGATCATAGATTAAAAAATGTTATTGATTCTAAAGAAAATATAGACAAACCACAGGTCATATTCTACATTATCGGTCTAAAGAGTTACTGGAAATTTTATTAGGGATTAACTCACAGGGACTGGATTCGAAAAATCATAACAGCATTCATCTGAATCAAAAGATTCGACATAAGATTTTCTTTTAGAACTTAATTTCAATTTCTTTTGTGATTGAAGAGATCGAGATCGTGAGCGTAATTCAAGATAATCGAAATTCTGGAAATCCATTTTATGAATTTCTTTGGGATGTTGAATTTCATCTGGAATTTTATTGCGATGTGATCTGTTTACGCTCGTATATGACCATAATTTAAGAAATACTATCATGTAAAAGAACATGAAAAATACTCCGATTATAGGTTTAAGATCAAAGGTTATGATAAAATAACCAGGAGCCAACAGAGAACAAGTAAGATTGATGATCGTCAATGACTCGAAAAAATTCGAGCTTGCACTCATTCGTGAATGGAACTTCTCCAAAATCAGACATGGTATAATAAATAGATTTGAAGCTTCATCATGTCAAATAAAATTAGTCATACCCAATAAAATTGAAAAAAACTCTGATTTTTTTTCGTAAAGAATTAACTTGAATATCCAGAAATTTGCGTCAATAATCCTTCCATGACTAAAAGCATATAAGAAATTAGGATTTCACTCTTTAACGTTGTCATATATAAATTCAATTATGTATACGCATAACAGAATAAGACCAAGATTCAGTAAGCCTCTAAAGTTATTAAAACCACTTGAAGAAGATAATAGAGAGCTCGATCCAGAATGAAAACTAAAAAAATTTTAAAGATAAAGATTTTACCAATAAAAAATTCCATTATTCTCCAGCTGACGAGTTTTTTTCCCAGGGTTATCTTTCATAGTTTCGAGAGTGTCACATGAAATGATACAAACAAATTAATACAAAATTATAAAAATTTTCTTGATTAAGTCAAGTGATTATTTAAATTTGAAAAAAATTTAATTTACTGAATTACCAGTCTATTTCGGAATGGCAGAAGAAAACAGCCCGATCAACACAAATGACTGCACATTTCTCATCCCTTGCTTATCAAAAGAAGATTTTGTTGATAGCAATGGATTCAAAAACGAGTATACTTACCAAATATTTGGCGAAGAGTAAGACTTGATTTTTTATATTATATATTAGAGAAGAAATATCAGGTTATAAAAACTTAAGAATCCTTATTTACTACATTCCGGTTGTGTTCAAATTTTATATTAAAATCGAGCATGATTCCCCTGATATGGACTCTCAAGTTAATATTTCTTTTACTTACTATTTCTTAGATTATAATAGACAAATTTAAGGAAAATACTTTGATCGATTTTGTATTAAATGAAACTGAATTTCTAGAATCTCTGGAAAATTTTCACAATAATCAGGGTCTCATCGGTACATTAAAGGAAGAGTTTAGCCATAATGATGAAACATTTATCGTTCATTTCGTGGATAATCTCAAAGATAACAATGTTGTTACATTCCACAAAGCGTATCACTTTTTTGCAATTGGTTTCATTGAAGGAGCCAATGAAATAGATTTAGATGATGAGGGATGGAGATTTCTCGTATGCTATAAAAAGATTAAAAAATGCGATGGAACCATAATTTATGATTTTGCTGGAGTTTTCTCTCTCTATGTTTTCAGAATTTTATCAAAAATTAGACCCAGAATCAGTGTTGCCTATGTACTACCTCCATTCAGGCGTCTGGGTGTTGCATCAAAACTACTTTCTAACATTTATTCAATATACTCTCACGAGCAAAATGTTATTGACATATCTGTCGAGACTCCTGTTGATGAATTTCAATCAATGAGGCATTCCGTTGATTGCAAATTAATATCCCGTGTTAAGGGGTGCAAAGAAATTTTTGAATTTTGCTCAGATAACAAAAAGTTTGATCTCGACAAATTTCAAAAGGCTTACAAAGATTTTGTTGATCTCAATCTGAAAAATTATAAATTCAACCGTCAACAACGTCTCAAAGTTTTTATCCTTCTTAGCTTTATCATGGCTAAAAGGAAAAAGGTTTGTGAGGAGGTTGTTCTTGAATTTTTTCTTCGAAAAATGAAATTAAAACGTAAAGTTCCCAAAGACATGGAGGAAGAAAGTAATGAGCAACTTTTGAATGTTGTCAACTATTTCAGAGAAATTGCAATGAAGATAAAGATAGAATAATTCTCATTATTTCTGTTAAAAATAAATTTTTCATAATCATGTTAATTTTGATTGATTTATTAAATATTCTTATTTTTCCATCTCTTTAGTAATTGAGAATGCCGAAAGAAGGATTTCTTATGGTATGTAATAGTTTCAAGTCAAAAAACGAGTTTTAGCCTACAACTTGTTATCTTGAGTTCTTATAAAGTATAGTAGATCTTATTAAATAAGGCATTATCTAATTGAGCACATTTATCGATAAATTTAGAAACTAAATGAATAAAAATTAAAAATTTTATCTACTACTGATATAAATTGTTGGGTTGTGGAAAATGTGTATTAGGAAAAATAGGGTTACGAGGTACCTACTTACGACGTAATTGCAAAATTTTTCAAACTTATGTCGACTATCTGAAAGTTTGGATAAGAAAGAATGATATTCGTATTTAAATTCTATGCATCGTATGCAAAATACAAATTATTAAATGATGAAACTAAATTTAAAAATAAATATTACTACTACAAAGTGATTAGAAGTAAGGCTCGATTACTTTTTGAATTAAATTTATTCAAATACAAATGTTTAAACATTTCTTAAGCTGCATAAAGATTTGAATCTGTATTGAATGGGTTGGTAGAGGGTGTTATTAAAAAATCCTATGAGAGTTACCAAGGCTACTTGATTTCCTGCTGGAAGGGGATTGTGTTAGTTTGAAGGTGTTGACAGCCTAATTCCAAGAGGAGACAAAGTTGTCTTTATTATCAAAAATTGAAAATATTGTGGTAATTCCCATATTATTTCCCAAAAATATCAGAATAGCATGAATTTAACCATCATCAGGCCGTATACTCGATTCGATTTCACTCGAACAGAATAGAGATAATAAAACCTAATTATTTTAGCAAATATCAAATCAAGTGTATTCTTTTTTGGAATCAATTAGATACGAACTAATGCCGTCCAAGTCTTAGATAAAAAAATTTATTAAAAATTTCTGGAGAGAAAAACTGCCGTCAACACGCAAAGAAATTTTCTTTAGGAAAAGAGTGGACAGAAAAACAAGCTGGACTTCATATAAAAAAACACTTCACGAATACAATTTAATTTAGGATCATGATTAGAAAAATGAATCTGTTTTGGAACTGAAACATAAAATACTATTGAAATTATCAATTAAACGATGCATGCCGTAGTAATTTATTCGAATTAACGTTTTTTACTAATAATGTCACTTTATGTAACGCTTCATGATTTTTTAAATGCAAGGTTATGTTTCTATTTCTCAGTTGCAAAAATCAATTTGAAATGAAATTTTCAAATGTGAAAGGTATTGAGTTTATCAACTTCCTTACGAAGAAAATAATAACTTGGTAAATAATTACTCAATTATAAATAAATAAAAAAATCAACCAAAAAAATGCTCAAATTTAGGCCCAAATTTATTCGAAAAAATTCCGAAAGTAGCCCCATGTGTTTTTAAATTTACAAAACTAGTTCTATATAAGAAATTTTATTCCAGAAATAGTCCTAAAATAACTAAAAGTAGCCTTAAAATGGAAGTATTTCAAGAAATAGCTCAAAATGAATTTCTTTTCAAATTTTATAGTTTGATAATTTTTTGAAATAATAAGGTTAATTTGTCGACCCATCAAAGTGTCCCTATAAAACTCAATAATGTAGCAAATAAAACTCAATTTGAAACTTATCTATCACAGATTCAACACAAAAGATTTGAGTGCAATAAATATCCTTGGAGTAAATTCAGTATTGACCACAGTCTTGAATTTACAGAAAATCTTGTCTTCTTTTCTGTTTGAGAGAAAGGTTGGATACAAGCAATAAGTTCTTAGTTGTCACAAGCATTACTCTCACTTTGCCTTTTTCATAATGGAAAGGTATTAATTTTGTTGAAAATTAATTTTTAGCCTATTTTTGGGTAAATATGTCTGCCTACAAGTAGTCACGATTTACGAAAGAAATTTTTGAGGGGTAGAAATTAGGGGGATAACTTTTACACAGTTATTAAAGACGGAGTACTGTAATATCAAAAATAACTTCGAAAGTGATAAGAATCGTTAGCTTCGGAAAAAAGCTCCATCAGAGGAAATTTCTACTCTTGAAGTTAAGATGAATTGAAGATTGGTTTATCATTAATGAATAATTTGTTATGAAATCAGGTTTTCAAGTTTCAAATTAATTTTTATTTGAATTTTGATGGTTCAACAGATTAACCTTGATGAGTATGATAATTATGATTTCAAAAAATTGTATACAAACAAAGAATTTGGGGCTAATTTCGGATATTTTACGAAGAGATTTTTTTTTAATTTTAGTGCTATTTTTGAGAATAACACTAAAATAAACAGTAATATAATATGATCTCATAATTTTAGTAACACTGTCCTCCAAAAACAACAAGAGGGTTTAAGGTCTTGTGGAAAAATTTTGAGTTCTGCTAAAATTGGTTATTTGAGTTAGGTTCTAAACTAAATATTCTTGATGAAGTTCGAAAATATTATTGTTAAAAATTGATTATAATAAATTATTATCATATTTTTCGATTTATTCTTATTTTTACGGCTCACAAAATCTTGAATATCTCAAAAACTCAGGACCTAGTTAACCAGTGAAAATTTTCGATTCTTTCACTATGCAGAGCTTTTTCTTATACTTTTGAGCTCTTCTAAAATATTTACTCAATGTCTCGGTGTGAAATAGATGATATTTATTCAAATTCCTATATAGGTGGAAATTAATTTTAATCTACTCTAATTGGTTGTTGAAAAATGGGTAAATAAATAAGATTAAATGCGTAGCTAAAATCTGATTGGCTAATTTTCCCTAACAAAAGGTACATTAAGAATTACTCTCTTCTTTGACAAAGTTTTCCATGCTGAACGGATTCATATCCCCTACAAATAGTAGTGAGTTTTCATTTATTAAAAACTGTATTTAAATATGCTTATGATACAGATATTACATTTTCCACGGAGGCATCTTTTCCTTTTAATATTATTACGTTATAAGAATTGTTAGAGGTCATCTTTATCCATGTTTTTTGTTCTGCTTTACTTTCATTCATTTAGCTAGTGGTTTTCATATTTCTCAAGACGAAATGAAACTTTGTCTTGAACTTTACGTATTTTTTGACTGAACAATTGAAATTCAAGCCAAGAGTCACGCTTTTGCGGAGCCATAGATGAAATTTTATTCACTCAGTACTACCATACTCTGAGAACAGAGAGACAGAAAGAAATGAATTCAAGCCATTATTATTCTTTTTACATTTTTTTTTCTCAACAACTTTGCATGTATGCATGGGAATATGAATTAATTATCCTCCAATGAAAAAAATTATTTGGTTAAAAAATTTAATATCCAACTCTCGCCAATATAATGAATTAATGTAATTGAACACCTTCACATGTGAGTCTGACTTGATAGACAAAAAATATCTTTGCATTGCTTGACAATTTTTTTCCAAAATCCTTGTTACTGTGGGATGGACTGATGATATTTACGATAATATCCTCATTTAGCAACTACTGACAAAAAATTATAAACATGAAAAAACTTAATCGAATTGTAAGTTTTTCTTTATGATTACTCACTAATGAATTAAATTTGATAACTAGATTCAAGAAAGAGAAAATCTTGTTGCGATTTCATTAAAAAACCTGTCTTCCCTCTAATGGTCAGAACAAGATGAAGTCCACTTGAAGGAATCATATTGAATGTATCTTTTTAAGATAATACCTCGTAAATACGCTCTTGAAAAATTTGGTTTTCTGTGAGAAATCAATCTGTTTTCCAATATTTTTTCTTATTTTAAGCTGTTCGAAGCCAAATTCGTAACTAGCTAAGGAAGGAAGGAAGCAAGTTATAAGTTGTTTTAAATAATAATAGAATCAACTCATAGAGCCTTATAAGAATGAGCTAAATTTAAAAGAAGATTCTTAGAAAAGATAAGTTCCCAACATTTGAAGTTCACGTTGAGTATTATTAAAGAAAGACTGAGAGGAAAAATGAAATAAAAATTTTTCATTTTAGGCAACGGGAATTTTGACTTGGTGTGACAAATTTATCCCAATATTTGCTTCAAATTCATTCTCTCTCCTCTCTTAGAGTATATTCCTATATAAATGTATATTATCGAGTTTGAGCTTGTGCATACACTTGCTCAATTGGAAATTTTTGATGATTTCTGTCAATTTCTATACTTATTTCGTACTTTGTGTATTTGATGTTTCCCTATGATTATAATTGTTATTATTATTTCCAACATAGAGTGCCAGTTTTGTTTACATAAGAAGTTATTCATTTCTTTACTTGCAGCTTTCGAATCTACAGTGTATATTTGTATTTAATGAATGTAGTATTAGTAGTATTAGTTTATCCCATCTAAAAAAAGCATACATCATGCATCATGAATATGAATAGAGATCATGGTGAGTATATTTAAGAGAATACATAAAAAAGAGAATATTTATTCGTCTATGCCTTCAGTTAAGTCAACAAATTATTTTTCTCCGTTTCCATTCCTATTGGACGTGTAGTTGGCAATTCACCATTAGACGAAACAATCTTTATGCACAAGATATCGATTTAAATTACTTGATAGAAATAATGTTCTCAATGCATGTAAAATAATTTATAATCTATGTTCCATCTATGAATAATTTTAGTAACCAATATTAAAAAATTAAATTTATCTTTCCAAGCATCAAAATGATTAAGCAAGGTTCTACGAGTCATTATTCCAATCAGAATTCCATAAATGATGATAATAAAGCACACCAAAATTACTCTTCAACCTATGATCCAAACTATTTCCTATCAGACATTATTCGACAACAAAACTCTAATTGTATTTCATTTAATCAACCGGTGATAGAACCAATAACACTTCCAATTAGTTTCCCCAGTTATCAACCTGAATGTGTCAAATGTGGTTTTATTGGACCAATAAATATGTTTATTACTTCAAGAGCTGATTCAATATTAGACAACGGTCGTGTTTACGTTTGTAATGAATGTTTTTCAGTAGACATTGAAAATACAGTAGAAGTAAGAAGAATTTCATTTTACATGCATATTTTTTCCCCATAGAATACTTCTACTTCAGTTATACACAAGTCGAAAAACTTCTCAGTGGAACTCGAAGAAGACAATCCTATAAAAATTCTTGGCTTAGATGAAGAGTCAAATCATAGTCAAGAGAATGATTTACCTAGTGGTAGTAAGTTCACCCCCGTTTATACTCCTAAATAATAATTATAATTTTTGCTTAATGACTAGAAAATGACTGAAAATATTTTTAAAAATTTTATTCTCTTATGAGTGAAGCAATATATTTTTGTTTGTTTGCAGAAAAACAAGATTTTACTTTGAAAGATCTCCTGGTGAGTGCACTAAAACATAGTGGATCCTAAGTAATAACTGAAACCAATAATGCATGTCACACACGCAAAAATTTTGAGCTCTTTATTTTTCAACGAAGTAATTGATTCACCAAATAACAAATTAAAATTAAAATTTCTTACGATACTTAAAGTACTCTGGTGTATTCACAAAAGTCTCTAGTCTAGAATAATTATTCATCGTTATTCATTTTATCTGAAAAATATTTTTTCAAGATAAGAGGCAATTTCCATCAAATCAATCTCTCAATAATGTAAGTTCAAGAAGGAAATCATTTTAAAGACAACAATCCTATTTTCCCCCTTTTCAATAGAATAAGCAAACTGAATTTTTATTCCGGTCGGTTTCCTTGAATGCCATCATTAGATATTCAGAGAAATCGAGCTCCACACCAACTGGAATGAATCAGGACACTCAAAAGTTTACAGTAAATCAACCCAATCCATTATTTGAACCTGAGAGGTTATCATACTATGAGGAACGTTTTACGAGTTCTGATCAAAATAATTGCTTAAATTTCCCAAAAGAACGGTTACATTTTGATAGTGATACAATTTTTTCATCTTCAATGAAGAGAAATAATGTATGTTGCAACTTATTAGATTTAGATTATCAAATGTATGAATTAAAAATTTTTTTTTAGATTTATGGAAGGGGTACTTCTTATTCAAATCAATTAAATTTTTCCCTTGATAATCAATTTGGACCTAATCATTTTGCCATTGCCGATGAATTCTTGAATGTAATCGATGAAAAATTATTGAATGAAACTAATTCTCATATGGGAAATAGCTTAAATCGATTGGTTAGTGATAATTCCCCTTCATACAATTCATTTTCATTGACTCAGTATGAACCTGCAAATAATTCCTCTACACACTTCAATAATATTGATAATAATACTTGTAATGATGCTTCAACAAAGAGATTTAGCAAAAAAGAAGATTTCACTATCAACTCAATTGATTCTATAGGAAGTTATAATAATTCAATAACACCCACAGATATTCATAATAATTTAAATAATTCAAAAATTGATCAATATTGTGTAAATTGTTTTACAACCTCAACTACTCTATGGCGACGAAATTCAGATAATCAGCACGTTTGTAATGCATGTGGTCTTTACTTCAAACTTCACAAAGTCAATAGACCAATATCCATGAAGAAGGATGGAATTCAGACGAGAAAACGACGGATGAAACAAAACTTTCAGGGAAAAAATTGTTCACCTTACTCTTCCTGCGAAAGTTATCCGGCGCACAATTCAAAAAAGATTTGGGATTTAGATAAAAATGCTAGCAGTTCTGTTTCTAATTAGAGTGATTTCTAGTCAAAAATATTAAACGATTAAAAACAATAATCAATAGATTTAAATTATGAATTATTTAATGTCAAACCCTCATTAAAGAATCTGGCTGAAAGGCGCCATCGAAATTTAATTAATAAGTATATGCGAGAGCATAAAATATTCAATTTGTATATAAGAAAACTTGAATTTTTTATTAAAAATTATCATTTTTATTGCAAAGTAGAATCTTGCAGAAATTAATAAAGTTTTTACAACATTATGTATTCATCTTTGTTTGCTAAAATTCAAAATTTTAATAATCACAGTATCATAATACAATTGAATTATCAGTCGAGGGCTTGAATTTGAATGGTTAATAAATTGATTTGCAGGTTCAGGTATTTATAAACTTTATTGAATGTTTGTTTATTTCTTTACCAACTCTCCCAATCATCAATATTTCGAACTAAGCTCTCATCAAGTTGAAGTTTCTCAATGATTTCTTTCAAATTACATTGATCACTAACAGAAGTTTGTTTGTATTGGTATTTTATTACCCCATTTTCATCAATGCATACAGCTCCACCAAGCTGCCAACCATCTCCAGCAAAGTTACCAGTGATATTCAATTTCTTTAAAATGAAAAAAATCTATTATGCATCAATAACTCACGTAAATTTTCAAATACCTATGATAATCCAGTTTAAATCATATTTAAAATCGAAGGGAAAGATGTGTTAAAAACCAGATGGACATTTCTTAAAGGATCATCAATCAATAGAATCACTTTAAAAATGATAAGAGTAGAATAATTGAATAATTTACAAGTATGAAAGAAATAATAAAAGTTTAAGAAGAAAATGTAAGCTGAAAAAAACACCAAAACTCTCCAATATATAGCAACAATGAAGAGAAAAAGGTGAAGATTAAAGATTATTTTTCTGAACACACAGAAGATTAGATTTGTATTGATGTATGAAGAATTTTTTATGCTGTCACTGTTTTAGTACAAAATAGAATAATTTGAAATTGAAGCCACGTAGTTTTCCTGCTTAAGATGTAACCGCAGTATCCTTATGTATATGATCATCAGATCTTGTAGGCAAGTTCCTCATTGTTCATCCTATGTAAGAAGCACCACAATCAAAGTGGAATTTATAAACTAATAGAGTTTTCCCTTCAGGCTTAAATAAATCCTTATGAATCAAAAATGATTTTGATCTAGCCTATAATTTAACCCTTCAAGCCCCAGTGGGTCTTATATGGGACAGGTAACTTTCTCAATCCATAATTATGTTTTAAAGGATCTAAAATTAATTTAATAACCACTTTTCTGAAAGAGAAACCAATATTCTTTTGAACGGACTATAACTTATCAATTTACAATATTTTGCTGGGAAGTTATGACAATTTTTGGAAAATTTTTGGGGCAATAACTTCTAAACTAAAGGTTAGTTTATGAAAAAAAATCTAAAACCATACAAAATTTCCAATCTCACCGATGTGAAAATTAGCTCTGGGTTTTTTAGGGTTAAATGTAAAAATTCTCGATGAATTTGGGAATTCGCTATTAAAATAAAATTGTATTATTTTATCTGATCGAAAATACTTATTCTTCATAAAGAGGAAGCAAAATAATTTACTCAGGATTATTCGATTTTACACTCAGAGAGCATTTAAAGTTAAGAAAAACAAGTAAAAATTGCGAGTTTTGGATATCTGCAATAAAAAGATTGTTAGAATTACATCCGCTCCAGCCAAAGAGAAAATAATGAAACGCCCGAACAAATAAAATGTAGGGACATTAACCCCGAACAAATTGAACATGGAAAATTTGAATTAAATTTAAACACAAACCACAAAATCAGTTTATCGGAGTCTCAAATATCTAAGGAATTTAAATAATAAAAATTTCATATTTCTTTTGCTAGATTAGTAACTTTTTTCCGTCATCAAATTTCAAAAACTTTTGAATTTGAAATAGGAAATTTTTGGAGCTAGTTTTTGCAATGAAAAATTTGACTGAAGATGTAGTTTATAGAAAAACTCTTAAAAACTAAATTGACTCATAATTTATGAGTGATGCATTATAGAATTTGTGTAAAATTGGACAGTTTTAGAAATTTCGCCTTTTGATTGCTAGAAATTAAATAAATTGAAAATTTGAAAAAAATTATTTAAGCCTTCCTTCTCCATTTTTTATCACTGGAACACAAAACTTTCTGGAGCGATAATTTGAACTTGAATACTTTATTTACATGATATTAGAAAGGAAATTTATCAAGCTACAAGATTATGTATAGGTAGCTATTTTCTAATGCTAACTGAAGTTAATTAGAGAGTGATTTTATGAAAATCTAGTAAAATATTTAGATATATTTATTGAAAACCTGTTTGCTTCGGTTTTAGAAAAAATGAGATAACTTCAGAGATCAGCTGTAGATTTCAAATACACGATCACCTACTCGATATCTCTTATATAAAAAGATAACTATTCTTATGGATCAATCAGGTCCATCAATGAAAGATCCCATATGAAAAATTCAAAATGAACGAATAAAACACTTGCATTAGAAACTGTTGAATTGAGTACAAAATTCACGCAGAAACTCAATGAAGACACAATATTGACTCTCCTAAAATTATTAGGGATCTCAGAAACTCAGATCTAATAATCCAAAGGTATCTCTCGAACAAAAAAAACATAATTATTCGTTAAATATTCACGTATACTTGCATATACGTCCGAATGACCCATGGAGATATTCATCATTGGTTAATTTATAAAAAGAATTTTATAAGAGAAATATATATTTTGCCAGGTCTTATCAATCTCTAATCCTGGTTTGATTAAATAATATTTACAAAGTTTTTTAATGAATAAATAGTTAATGAAAAATAGTAAAATCCATTTACAAAACTTCCAATTGATGAAAAACCAAAAAAGATGGTTCTTTTGGATACATAGGTTAGGGTCCTCTCCCATTATGAAGAACTTTTCTCTTATTTTAAGTTCTGTTAGATTGTCGTTTGGGCATTTAAATAAAATTTTGAAATTTTCTTCATTTGCCTTACAACCACATCTATCCAAATGTTTTTTGATTGAAGAACTATTCTTATTGAGATGCTCGTGTATTCTAATTGCAAGTCTTCTTTTGGTCCGTCTAATGTATTTAGCACCACAGGTAGCTTCGAAACAGTAAATGAGATTTGATTGTTCTTTCGGTTCTAGCCTATCTTTAAGTTGAAATTTGATCAAACTTGTTGTTTTGAATACAACCTTCAATTGTATGCCATTATAATTTTCATTTACAAGTGTGTTCAGCTTTCTTCTTAAGTCACGGCTATGTCCATCTCCCTTGAATGTTAGTCTGACATGAATTTGGATATTCGATTCACTCTGTTCATTTTGAGTCTCTTGTTGGTTAGATTCTTCTTCTAAAGCCTTCTCAATGTATTTTCGAACGAAGTTATCTGGATATCCATTTTCCTTCAGTCTTTCTTTTATTCGGTTTATCTCATTTAGTACCTCTTCCTCACTGACGATTCTCTTGGTTCTCTTGATTAGACCGATGATTAAACCTGATTTGTAACTTTTTGGACAAAAGCTTTCAAAATGTAGTCAATCAAAAAAAACATAATCTAAATGAAGTTGGTAATGAAAATGATAGACGAGATGCCAAATATGCAAAAAACTGTTTTTTTAAGATTTTATAATGAACAGAAGATAATTAATATATATTCCACCAGAATTTATATCGATTAACAACTATGGATTAACTTCCATTGGTTTTGATCCTAGGATTTTTTCAAGGTACAGATCTGAGGAAAAAAATTTAAATCATTTCAATTCAGTAATTGCTTTGATTTTTGATGAAAAGAATGAATTTTAGCTATCCACTGTGTCTATTTCGTTTTTTATTGGAATAAATGCAAAAAAATTAACTTCTTTGGATGAGGTTTTTTATGTTGGGCCCTGAAAGAGTTAAGCAGAACGGAGAGTACCCCTTAATTAACCCTGATTATTAACAATTCTTTCATTGAAAAAGATGGTAGCTCACCCAAAACCAGTTACCACAGAAAATACTCCAATCTATTGAGCATATTAATTCCTCTAAATTGTAGAACCTACAATCCCAATTCCAACTTGTAGTAAGGAATATATCCCCTCTTCATATATCAAATATAATCTGAATTTTCTTTTATACATTTTATCAAAGGAATATAATATAAGGCTGGTTTTAAAAAATGGATGTTTTACGAGCTTCTCATATCAAAATGAACTTACATTTGATTCGGATATACGATGAAAAGATTGTCTATTGAGTAAGCTGAACATTCCGCTAATAGCACTGATTCTTGATATTTCCATAAATTTATAAATACTTCGATCAGGATCAAGAAAAACATCTTTGAATCAGAAAAATGTTCATTACCTCCATCAAAATATTTTCCTGTTACAAATTCTTCGTAATCAGGATCATGACACACAGCAATTAATTTTATCCCTTTAGCATCGAAAGCTGGTTTCAGACTGCTTATTCTAATTGATTCAACTCTACAAAATTGGCATCCAAATCTTCTCATGACATATATGAACAAGGGTTTTTTCTAACATTTTATAAATCATAATTTACATCACAAATAGTCCTAATACTAACATGTTTTTTATCCAAATTCTTGAATAACAATTCGAGAATGGACATTGATATAAAATAATTTTAATAAAATTTATAAATTATAATAAAATTCGGAATTTTATTTTAAATAAATTTTAGTTTATTCTTCAGCTTTTGTTTTGTATTTTCAAAACTTTAATTTTCTTGCTTAATACTTGGAAATGGCTAGACGTTATGATACTCGTACAACTATTTTCTCTCCTGAAGGTCGTCTTTATCAGGTAGAGTATGCTATTGAAGCTGTGGGTCATGCTGGAACTTGCCTAGGCATTTTAGCTAAAGATGGTATTATATTATCGGCTGAAAGACGTACAACTAGTCCACTTCTAGACGAGACACCTTTTTCTGAAAAAATATATCGTATCAATGATGATATTGCATGTGCAGTTGCTGGTATAACATCAGATGCTACTGTTCTCATCAATGAGATGAGATTAATCGCTCAAAGATATTTATTAAATTACCAAGAACCTATACCTGTAGAACAGCTTGTTGGCCATATCTGTGATGTTCAACATAATTACACCCTATATGGTGGTGTGAGACCATTTGGTGTTTCGATGCTCATTATTGGCTGGGATACTAGATTTGGCTTTCAACTCTTTCAAACTGATCCGTCCGGAAACTTTTTAGGATGGAAAGCCACCTGTATAGGCTCTGATTCCCAGGCTGCAAATTCTATATTGGAATCTGACTTTGACCCGGAAATTAATTGCCAAGAGGCTACTAAGTTAAGCGTTAAAATACTTCATAAAACTAGAACTATGTCGAAACTAACTTCTGATAAAGTAAGTGTAAAATTTTATTAATCTTCTAGGTTGAAATAGCTGAGTTGGTTAGAAAAAACGATAAAACATATGTTCGTATAATTAATCAATCTGATGTGGACAAATTAATTAAAGAGTTTGATGCAGAAGCTGAGAAGAAGAAAAAGCCCTGATGCTTTTGAAATTTTGATAATAAATCTTTATTCAATAAAAAATAGTGTACAAATTATTCAGATTCTAATAAATTGAGTGGAATAAAATCTGGCACCTTGTTTTGACAAAACTCTTTTTTAATGGTTCTAGACGGAAGAATAGTTTCAATTTGCTTCTTGTTCTTGCTTATAACTTTGTTAATTTTCAATCTTGCAGTACTCGGATTAGAATTGAATGATTTTGCGACAGAATGCTTAAAAGGGCACTGAAGGAATAAAAATAGTAATCTTACATTTTTGCCTTTAGCACATCTTCCAAGTGAGAATTCTGAGCATAATCTACAATTTGAATCCAATTTAATGTGTCGAAAGGGACAATCAAGCCGGTTACAACCCAAACTAGATGAAAAAAACTCACAATCTGGAATTCTGGTAGGATCATATACATGAGCTAAATCACAATTTTCTCTCGAACATTTATGACTTAAAAATTTAGGGCATATTCGAACATAGTTTTGATCGTGAAGATTTGGACAAGAGCTATTACATTTGCCATAGAAGCGAAATTGTTGGCAGAGAGGTTTTCTTTTGAAAGTAAGTGTTTTTATTGCATTAGAAACAAGCTTCTTTTCAAACTTATTCCTTTTCAAAGGATAATTAATGATTTGAGCATTGGATGAAACACTTTTCTTTTTATTTATAACTTTGAAAGGATTCAGCGATACATTTTCAGATGTTTTCTCTTGTGTTTTTTTATTTCTGTTATCGAGTTTGAATCTATTTCTTTTATAGGAGTACACGTTCATTAGCAAATTAGTAAAAATTATTTTTCCGGTTGAAAAAAGTGCTTTAATCAAACGGTTTAAATTTATTATTTAAATCATAAGGTATATGTTTAAAAAGAAATAAGAATCTTTTTCAATTTAAAAAATTCATATTTTTACAGTGGATACATATTGTTTCATACAATGTCACAATTTTATACCAAATCAAATGATATATTCGAAGGAAAAGACATTCCTCAGAATGCGAAAATTATTAACAAGCCTATCATCATCAACAAAAAAACACATACTATCGCGTTAATTTCCAACTTTTCCGAATGTGAATTTATTCCTCTGAAAAAGAATAAAAACAGTAATTCATTTGAATTGATGAATTCGTTAATCTCTAATTTCAAAATTCTCGAAGAAATTTTATTCTCTTTGGGAATACACATAAAACTTCAAAACGATAGACATAAACCTTTAGTGACTGGTAAATACACTATAAAGATGGAGGCTTGGAATTTCGATGTTCAAATATTGATGATCTTCCTTCTCAGATGTATTGAATCTAATTCATCATTTAGAATAATTTGTTTCAACGAAAATCTTATTCCTTTCATATCGAAATTATCTGATCTGATTGGTCTAGATTGGGAATATCAAATACTCTATTGTATTTCCGAAAAAGACATCTCTTTACCTACCAATGTTACTGTAGTGTTACCTGAAGCTGATCTATTTGCTGCTAGTCAATTTGTGGTAGACTCTATTTCTTACATGTCAGGAAAATCAATTTGGAGATCTGAATTCTTACTGATGCCAGAGAACTGCTATGAAAAATTTTTGAATTATCTTCAAATATCTCTTAAAAAGTCTAGTAAAAACCATACTTTGGACCAAAAGTATTTGGGATCATTTAAGAAATTAAGCTGTGAAAATTTCTTTGGGTTTAATTCTTCCATCAATTACCCTGGTTTTATCACTGATATTGAACTATGTGATCCTTTATTTGACGAAACAATAATTTATCCTGTCTGTGTCATTCTACAATATCGAACACCAAAAGAAAGTATTAATATTATTGATGCAGTCTCAAGAAAAATTGAAATTCGAACCAATAAATGCTCCTGTTTTAATGTTATGGCAAATATTTTTTCTGAAGATTCATCTCTGATTTGGTCTTACATAAGAAAAATGCCAGAAATATTCTCTTACATTACGGTAAATAGTGATTTCAAGACATTTAAAGAAAACTACGTATTAGAGAAACTAGACAGATATGATGAAAACTTGATCATGTATAAGAGTTGTGAATCAAATTCCGAAGAAATTTCTAAAGAGTTTATTAAATCTAGTGAGGAATGGGCGAATGTGAGTTTTGTAGAGAGAACCAAGAAAATCTCCACTACAGATGATGAAATACTGAAAAATCAATTTACACAAAATCTCCTTGCCAAAGATTCCTCGCCACTTCTTAAAACGTTGACCACCGTAAAGCCGATTGGAGTAATACATTTAGACGTTAATAAAAGTTTAAGTGTGAGTAAAGAAAAATTGGCAAGATTTGTGAAAAATATCATTCTTTTGGGCAATAAAATTATATGTGATGTTGATTTATTATCAAAAGATTTAGAAGAATACATTCTAAAGGGAAAGTTTAGTCAAGAAGTTCTTTCAAAATTTGGAATACCATCATACACCATTACAGACTCAATAGAGGATAATATTTCATTAAAGGCTTTTACATTCCATCGTACAATTTACTGGCATTGCGGTGGAGACTTTTTCGCAAATTGATCATTAAAAGTGTATCAAGAATATTGGTGATTGATTTTTTAGTCCGAATAATTTTCTACATCGATTTTTCAAATTATTAGAGATTAATGTTAATTCTTCATATTGATTGTAATTTTTTGATTTAGTTTTGAATATAATTATTAATTATCATTATATATCTTGTGATAAATTTTATTTCTGTCTAAAATTTTATTATATTAATTTCAATTTGATAGATTAAATTATTAGGGTTATTTTTTTAAAGGTTTTTTGGTGACGAGGGATAAGTGCTTAAATCTTTATACATAGTAGTATCTCTAATTGGATGCAGAGAAATCACACATCTTGTCTTAGAAATAAGACACAGCTCTAATTTTTAAGTTATGAAGAAGCATTCCAAACATGTATGACAGGTATATCTAAAATACTCAACAAAAAATATATTAGGATTATTGATAAATTATAATTAAAATTATTTTTCAGTTAGTTCTAAACCTCTACCTCGACATTTTCCCCTCTCGGAACTATTTTCACCTGTGGTCCAATGACCAACAACCTTGCCTTTTGGCATCTCACATTCATTTATACCTGAAAGTCGTTCTCTCATTTGCAAAAGGGGTATTTACTGTTATCGTCTGTCGGACATGGTATTCCCCTAAAATGATCTGTCTGAGAACGATTATTTCCGTTATGGTTAGTTAAATACGGATCAAAACCTAATCACCAAAACCAAAATAACAAATAATTAAGTATCCAAAATACTGTACTTAAAACAAAAAATACATAAGAATATCGATAGTGGTTTCTGAACTCACGAGGAAGGTTAAGAAAAACAGACGTATATTTTAGTGAAAAACGTTATATTTCGCCGGCTCTCTTATGTTAACAGGGATTGAGTCTGAAGAGACCCGGCAAAATATAGCGTTTATCACTAAAATATACGTCTGTTTTCTTCATGAGTTCAGAAACAAAAAATGGGAAGGAGGATGAGGAATAGGCATGAAGAATATTTGCATATTTGTGTGTTCAGTGATTAATATTGACACTTGGTGAAAGATTTCAATCAATGAGATTCAAGAAAAATTTAGGCATTTAACCCTTCAAGTCCCCCTGTACTTTTGAAGGCACGTACCATTATCTAAGCATCAGAAAATACTTCGTTTACAACCTATTCGATAGAAAGTCTATCAATCTCCTCAAATATGCAAAGAAAAAAATTGATATTTGTTTAAAACGTTTTGTTTGTAAACCTACTTCCCAGATTTGTTGATGAAAAGTAAAATAACTATTAATATGTTGTTCTACCTGTAGAATTCAAATATGCAATCGTCTGAACTCTGTCTGCTCAAGCTTTAAAGATAGCCAATTTTTGGATCAAAAAATTACCCAATGTTTGATCGATAATTCCTAAACTAAAACAATTGCCCTACAACAACTTTAGATTCGTAATCAGCCTATTAAAAAACCATACGATGGCCAAAAGATTGAGTGCGAGCAATGAAAAAAATTCTCTGGGACTCTAAATGAAGTTCTGGGGAGAGAAATTCTAAATTATCTTACAACTCGAGTCGGTACTTGTATTGCTAATGGTGTATGATTATAATTATAATTTAAACATCTTTGATTATAATTATTAAATAAATTTAATTAAGGGATGTTCTGATTTATATAAGAAGTACAAGGTTTTGAGCGAATGAAAGCCTTATTTCAGGTTATTGCGCATTTGAATTTTATAAAATTGAGGTTATCTGATTGAGATTGAGAGGATAATAGAATTAATTTATTGAGATTAGATGCTTTGCTGCAGATTAGATGATCCAACAGAGGCTGAGTATGACACTCTACTACAGGACATAGAAAATATGCTCAGCTGTGATGAGTACATTGATGCTTCTAGTCTACAAATGTTTGCTGCTCAAGTCAAAATGATTGGTTGCTATTTATTCGAAATAGAATACGGCACTGGTGGATTAGCTAAGGAACGAGATGAGCGCTTACTCGAAGCAGTCGACCGTTTTCAAACACTTGTTATCGAGAAAGGAGCTTATCTTGGTATAAACACAGGAGTAATTGCTCAAAGTTTCAATGATTGCCTGTACAATATGAATCAATGTTGTTTCGAGTTCAGTCAGTTTGAACCGTTAAATGATAAATTTGAGACAGTTGTTGACACCACGATAGCTCCTCAATTATTACAGCTTCAAGGACCATTATCAATGGGGTTTTTACATAACAACTTTCCCTAGCGTTGAAAAGAATTAAATTTTTTTACAAAAGAATTTAAATTTACTCTCATAAACTCTTTTTTTGTTTTTTTGTTAGACAATATATATTTTATTTTAAATAATTATATACAAAATAAATAAAAATACAAAAGTTCTGTAAGAGGATATACAATAAAATTTAAAGTTATCTGGATAGGATGGCAATAAGTAAATTAAATTTAAAAAATGGTTACGTAATAGAAATTAAGATAATAAAATAACGACAAGTAAGCCCTTCAAGAAATTTCATTAAATCATTCTGGAATTATTATTGAAGATAAAGTAGACTTTTAGTACAATTTAGTATAATCTAACATGTTTCTCATACAGGATTTCAATTATTTTAGACTATCAAATATTGTTGAAACCGAATGTAAAGCTAGTTGACATGAAGATGAGAATTTCCTATTTTTACAAACAACTCAATATCTTAATCCAGAAAGTCAGGAAAAAATTTATTTTTTGGATTCCACCAGGAAATGAGCTGATTAGTTTTGAAAACAAAAAAAATTTAATCTGACCAAAATTGAGCCGTTTTTTGAATTTCGGAAATGTTTCAAATTTCCACTTTTTCAATTTTCAAATCCAAAGTTTTTATCGATTTCAAAGATTTGGAGCAGTTAAATATTGATATTCAGCATCAACATTAGACGAAGATTTCGAATTTGGCCGTAGAATTTGAGAGAAAGTTACTCTTTCCGAGTTTAATCTCTATATTTTGGGTCATTTTCCCTCGTGATAATCGAAAAATTCAAATGGTTCGATTTCCCACCGTAATAACGAATTTCTGAAAATTCTTGCAGGTGAATTCGAAATCTTCGTCTAATGTTGATGCTGAATATCAATATTTAACTGCTTCAAATTTTTGAAATCGATAAAAACTTTGGATTTGAAAGTTGAAAAAGTGGAAATTTGAAACATTTCCGAAATTCAAAAAACGGCTCAATTTTGGTCAGATTAAATTTTTTTTCGGAAATTTTTTTGTTTTCAAAACTAATCAGCTCATTTCCTAGTGGAATCCAAAAAATAAATTTTTTCCTGACTTTCTGGATAAAAATATTGAGTTTTTTGTAAAAATAGGATATTCTCATATTCATGTCAATTAGGTTTATATTTAGATTATTTATTCTGTAAAGTAAATTTCTCTGTTAGTCATGAATCATGATAAGCTGCAACATTCAGTGCACATGAAATCATTCTTCAATAAATAAGATGATTTTGGACGAGATATTTTGATTTTAAAAATTTTGATTCTAAAAATTTATTAAAGAAAAATCATTTCTGGACACTTTACATGAGGAAATAAAGAGAAAATTATCCTCTTTGTCTTCACTCTTTCAATATATCATTATACAGAATCTTGTGTATTTGTATGTCCAAGCACCATGCTTTTAGGATAATATTCTTATTCCTAACATATGCTATATATTGGAAAATCTAAATTAGGCATACTATTCACCAAAGCATTTATACTAAATCTAGTTAATTTGAAGTTAAGGAATTTTCAATTTTAAAAAATTACAGTCGGAACCGAAACTCGATGGCCATCCAAGTCCGAAGAAAATAGAGCGTAATATATCATAAGGAATTCATTGGTGCATTCAGTTTTCCTTTTAATTCGCGTTTTTAAAGGTAAAATTTACGAAAAATTGAGTTTTTAAAGCTTTATTGCGAGGTTCACAGAGGTTTTAGAGAGTTCAAAAGCATCTTAGTGTATAAAAAAGAAGTTCCTTTTTCATTGGAACATAAAAGTTTCCCTTCAAAAGCACTAAAAAACCTGTTTTAGGTAGGTCTACTTGTAAGCGACCGATCAAAATCAGGGCTTTGGATCACATAGTGAAGGGGTATGAATCAATTATAAGTTTATTCGAGCTTCAAATGGTCTAGTTTGAAAGATAAAAAAGTGCTGATTTCAAAAATAGTCAGGACAAGAAAATCAGTTCATCAGATCTTAAGTTATTGGATCTTGAAATCAAAGATTAAACGCAAATTTATTCATTTTCCCGAGTTGCCTCCCTATTCTATAGTAAATTTGACAATGGAAAGAAAACTGAACACTTTCAATTCCATATTTAGTCCCATCTGGCTAATAAAAGTACCCCAATAGTTCATAATTGTGAGTTATAACTAGGGCGGTAAAAATACTATTTTAATATGTTCATTAGCGATAAAATCTGATCAAAATGATGTAAGTTTTGGTTTCTGAAATAATTTTGCTATTTCCCAACAAAAGCTATTTTTATCTTGATTTGCTCATCAAAAAAACCTTATATTCTTATCCATGATGTAATCATAGACAAGTCTAGATCGAATGTGATCTACTCAGAGGGTGAAAAATTTAATTTTCTTTGTGTTATCGACTGAAAATTGATTGATTTTCTAAAAAGTATCATCGAGTATCAAATTTGGTGCTCTACTTAAAACACATGATGATCTTCGTTCCTTAAGTCCTTATTACAACACGACAACAAACACAGATTCCATACTGACTTTGAAAACTATAGAAAATAACTAAGATTAGAACCATTTTTAATCTCACTAACTATTTCTTAAATTTTATCTCCATTCTGATTGGTTGTTTCTATTAACTTGCATTTGTTCAAGTTCATAATTTCAATAAAAATATTTTAAAAACTAAGACCTTGAAAAAATTCCTCGGCTTCTTTTATTCAAATATCAGAGAACAACGCCTTATTAATAATAACTTGATAAGTTATTAACTTATTATTATTTAATAAGTTATGAAATTTGGTAAAAATATTACATCTTTTTATTTTGATCAATCTACAAATAATTCTATTCAAGTCCCATTTTACTTATTTTAATCAAATTAACTATTCATCTTTCCAATCTACTCGATTATACTGTGGAGAATATTTCTCAATTTTATCTTGAACAATTTCATGTTTAAAGAATGAAGGATCCTAATTGTAGAACCTATAATGTAGGTAGTTAATACGAATACATGCGAATAAAATTTGAAATTGAATCATCCAAGTTTGACAAGAGAGATCTTTCACGAAATAGATTTTTCATCATCAAGAAACTAAATAATTGAGATTAATCAGGCTAAAAGGAAAGACTTTGTGATATAATAAGCCTGGACTTAAAATTATGATTCTTTGAACACCAAGGAGCAATGGTAAGGGAACGCTTCTAACCACTGAGCCAGAACCCAAAAAAGCTGTAATTTCTACATTGTGCTCAAAAAACAACCAGTATGTAGGTGGTGTCAATACTATGGGAGAGTTGAGTAATAGGAGATGAACGGGGGTTTTGACTCAGTGGTTAGAAGCGTCGCCTCACAACGTTGAAGACCTGGGTTTGAATCCTGGCTATGGTGTACTGATGAGTCCTAACAAGGACGAAACGCGACCGTGAGTTGAAGATTATTTGGCTCTCTTATGGAATTGACATCTGCTTATCCGAATTCTAACATCTAGGAGGTGTGAGAAGACAAAATCCATCAAGTTAGAGTTCATATGGATATAGTAATTACCAGTGACCACACTTTGCTAGTAGGTTAATTATCTAAAAACATTGTAAAAATTCTACTTTGTAATTATTCAATCATAAGGGACATTTGAATTTTTTATTGTTTTTAAATTTGTTAAATATTTCAAAAAGTTTACAGAATATCTTTTGAGAAGAGGACCTCTGCCAGAGGTAAAAGTTGAGAATCAAATTACAGTATTAGTATTACAGACATATTATTGATTTAAATACTTGATCATTGCTAAAAGATTCTCGTGTAATAGTAATATTTATTTCTGAAAATTGATAATTTCCTTCCTAATAAAATTTAATATTTAAACAATATTTAATTTAAAGTATCAAGTTATGAGCATGAAATCATAATTTTAGAACAATTATTTTCAATTGGCAGCCCCTTTCGTTTGGAAGATGATTTTGGACTTTTTTTGCTATTTGTGGTATTTTATTTTCGATAAAAGCTGTATCCAAGATTATATTTAATTAATCTTTCAAATGAACTTATTTTTTCTTATTCCAAAATCAAAATTAACATAAGAATGGTATTCCTACTAAGAATTTCCTAGGTTATGTAAAGTAAAATATACATTAAAAATGTATCTAGGTTGTGGTACTCTGGTTAGCTAGGATATGGAAACTTTTGGGCAATATCAATTTCATTTCTTAACATTTACTCCAAGAAATTTTCTTTTTTTGTAATCCTTATTCCACTTTACTAAATAGATTTCTTATTGTTCGCTATTTTACGAATTTCAATGCGATTTTTTAACCTGTAAATTTTCTATATATCAACTGTCCTACTTATCAACCATCATTAACACACAACTGTTGAATTATGTAGGAATTAAGATGAATAAATTACTCTATTTATACTTTCTTGAGGCTTTTGAGTGGATTTTTTTCACCGAATTATAAAAATTTTTCTATTTGAGTTATTATTCATAATTATACAATATTTGATAAAAAAATTATATTGAGAAATATAGTAAAGTATAGTATTTGATTAAAAACATTGAATTATCACGTAGGACCACAAAATAATGAAAGTTTGATTGGGAAAGACAATTTTTAATAATAAAAAAGTGTTAACATTCTTGATAATAAATAATACATACAACTTAGAAAATTATATATATGAGATCATGATGTATGGGGTTGACATATTTGAGAAGCAAAAGTGCCATTCAAATTTTATGTTGGAAAAAATATGTTATTTTTGAACAAACTCACATTATAAAAAGGAAATATTTGTCTCTTGAATGATTATTACTTACGATTTCTTTCATAAAAATATTATAATTTAACTCAACAATACTGTGGACTTTGTTGTACGACTTTTTTGCAAACCAAACCAAGTTAATGGATCTTTACTGGTGTTTTTATAGGAATATGGAGGGGATAGCATGAATTTTTCTACCAATAAGCATAGTTACACTAAATTCAATTTAAATAATTACTTACAAAACAATTCCTGAGATCATGAGAATATTTTTTGGAATTTTAAAAAAGTTAAATATGTACTTCCAATTGAATCTGTAAGTATGTCTTGACTCAGTGTTTATTCTTTTGGGAATAAATTTAGTTTTATGCTTGACAGGGGTATGAGTATTTTCATTTCTACGAGTGAAATAAATACAATTACTTGTTCTTTTCAGGTTTTAACTGTGAGTCTCCTTCTTTAGATTTGGAGAGTTGTTCCACTTTAGCTAGAGCAAGTCGGATTACTTCTTCGTTAAATTTTCTATCTTGAGGGAAGATTTCTGGAGAAGGTGGAGGAGTGGGTATATGAAAATCTCCGATACTACTAACTCTAGAAGATAGTTGGGCTTCTTTCAAAAGTTTGGAAGTATTAGGTGTTTGAGGATAAGATCGATATTCTTCCTCATTAATGTTAATCTCGACCCATGAGTCTAAAAATGAAGATTAAATAGAATTACCAAACATATTGTGAAAGCTTTGTTAGCTTAGTGATTTCTTTCAGTTAATCAAAATATAAGTTACTTATAATTTTTTGATACAATTCAAGACTTGAATTTCAAGTTTTAAGGCTAAAAGTCAGCTGATTATTTGATCTGTTCTAACAAAAATAAAAAGTGGTTGAACTGTTATAATTAACTATAATTTTGAATTTTTATGATCTTTAAGGCTTAATGAAAAGAAAAGGCGAAAAAAGAGAGCTCAAAGATGACGAAGCCGCAGTAGTTATCGCAGTAAAACATTGTGCTCGAGAACTTGCTGATATTCTTCAAGGTGCCCGTATTAAAGTTGAGAATGATTCACTTGTTTTTGCCAATAAAGATATCGCATTCTTGCTCAAAGGATCAGAATCGTACTACGATATGTACAAAAAATTAGGTATAAAATCTCGAGGAGATTTGTACAAAATCTTTGGCAAATTATATAACCTTGAACAGATTCAAGATGCCCAGGAAATGTTGGAAGACGTTGAAGGCCTTTGGGGGGATTTTTTAAAAAATCTTGATATGGATATTAATTTAAAAGCACAATCCGATTCGTTTCCTCGGGAGCTCAGAGTTGATCTATCTCGAAATATTACTATTGATGTCGGACAAATTTTGAATACAGAAGATCTTTTTGTAACAGATTTATTAAATAATAACGAAATTAAACTATCCAGCATTCTGAAAGGACATTTATGTACAGTAATTTTATTCCAACCCTCCTATTTACCAGATATCCCGGTTAGATGGCGTTATGATGAAATTTTCAAAGTTAAAGTGAGTGGGAAATCTATTTTTTAAGAATATTCTTGCTGATAATCTTTTAATATCAGGAAGATTATAAACAGTTTAGTGTCAAATTTGTTGTCATTACATGGGGTCCAAGACAGATATCTAAGGACTGGGCTCGTGGTTTACGAAGAATAGTAGACTGGCCAATATATAGAGATGATTCTAAACTTCTTCTGAAATTATTTGCATTTAAGCACGGATTATCAAAGGTAATTGATCATTTATTGCATTCATGGTCCTTTTTTCAATTAAATTATTTGACAGATTTGGAATTATGAGATGCTGGAGCTATGTGGTCTAGCGAAATATCTGCACAATTGGCAAAGTGTAAATCTGGTTGCATTAGAAGAGGAATTTTCATGGCTAAAATGGCCATGGATTGGTGGCGAAGTTGTCCTTAGTAAAGAGAAAACAGATTTTTCACTTAATGAAAATACTTATAGAACCAATGCAGTTAAAGAATATGCTAGTCCTACCATTGATCCAATAACTAAAATTCCAACAAAACGAATTAAAGATTCTTCTGTAATAGAGGATTCTAGTAATCCTACGAGTGAAGCCAAAATTTCTCTTGTTGAGAATCCTAGCAGTTCATCTGCTTCGTCTTCTTCTTCTGAAGATGATGATGATGATGAAAGCAACAACAGTGATAGTGATGAAACATCTTCCAACTCTTCAAGTTCCTCAACTGATAAGAATGAATTTAAAAACAGATTGATTGGAGGTAACACAATCAATGGAGCCATTCCTCTTGACTCAAGTCATTGGTTTGTTTCAATAATACATAGGAATCGAACTTATGCTGATATGGTAGCTCCCAGTGTTGTATACAAAGCTATTTTATCAGCCACAGCAAAAAGATCTCGTCTGAGTGAAATGGAAATAATGGATCGTGTTCGAGACGAAAGACAAATGACCACTGCTCCGGACAAAGGACGTATGGAAAAAGATCCAGGTTCTCATTTACTCTATGATTCTGCCACAGAACTTTATTATGATCCGAAATCTGAGTACTTCTGGAATCCCAGAGGAAAATGTTACTTACTTTGGAATGAAGAAGCAGGTCGTTATGTCAGTGCTAACTCAAAAATTCAAGCCCAATTTGCAGAAGATCAAATCAAACTACTCATAGATAGTACGAAGAACCTGGTCAAAAGCTCCATGGAAAAGATGGCAGCAAAGCAAGCTGGTGATGTTGTTGCTTCAAAATTGGCAGAAATTCGTTGTGCTAAAGATGAATATGCAGCATACGCTTACGCTACATGTATGCTTGGTTCTCAAGAAGCAGAAAGATATTCAAGTGAAGTTGAAAGTGGAATGAATCACTTGAAATTCTTACCTCCTCCCCCAAAGTTTCATGATGGACCAAAATTATATTCTTCCTTTGCACAAAATCCTGAAGAAAATTTACCTCCCGAATATGACTATGAAGCTCCACCTCCAGGATTAGTTTGAAAATCAATCTACTAAAAGATTCTACTGAATTTTGAATCTTCAATAAACAAAAATCTTATTTTTTTTATAAAATTATTGTTAAATTCATTATTTCAATCGAATAATTTTAGAGTTTGTTTAATAAACAGTTTTTTCATAAATTTTAAACATGATTTATTAATAAAGCATTTCAATGCAATGGAAATTGAGAGACCATTATGACTCAGAACTATAAGATGGGAAAATTTACTCTGACCAAAATTAGGCTGTTTCTCGAATTTCGAAAATGCGTCAAATTTCCACTTTTTCAACGAGCATAAAATTTTTAACGATTTCTGAATTTTAAAGGAATTTAATTTCGAATCATCCTTAGACAAAAAACTCGAATTTATATACATACTAGATTTTTATTTGAAATAATTAATAAGCATATTATGATTATCGGGTACAAATGATATGAACAGATATAGGCAACGTTTTTATCTTTAAAGTTAGAGAAGTCAATCTGAAATCTCGTACGAAGGGGTAGAAGAATATTGAGCAGTATGGAGTAACCTCTTGTTGAACGCAAGTTGTAATGGTCATTCGGTTGAGTAGCGTATTTAGAGTACAGGAAAGCTGAGGAAGAGATGCGTCTAAGCCAGAGAGGAAAAACTTTGGCCATAGAGATTGAGAGAAACTCGTGATTTTTAAGAAAAAAATAAACTTTTAAATCTTAGATTATTTCTTTCGTGATAATTAAAGGAGTCAAATGGTTCGATTTCCCACAATAATTACGAATTTCTGTTAGCTTCTTTAGGTGAACTCGAAATTTCTGTCTAATTTTGAATCCAAATATCAGCATTTAACTGTTTCAAATCTTCCAAATTTATAAAAAAATTTTAATTCAAAGGTTGAAAAAGCAGGAAATTGGGGCATTTTCAAAACTCCATAAATGCCCAAAATTTTTTCGGATCTTTTTTCTTCTTCATTTTGGGATCCAAAAAATATTTGTGTTCCTGACTATCCGCATAAAAACGTTGAGTTTTTTGTAGTAAATTCTCATCTTCATGTTAAAATCTTCAGCATGTGTCGAAAATTCTTCGTCGTTATGACAGTTAGTTTCGAAAATCCAAAAATTTTCAAATTACAATGAATTTTTACTACGTACTCACTAAAATTCGGAATATCTCGACCCGAATTTCTTTTGTTTTATCTTCAAATATAGTAATCTCATCATCAAGAGGGCATAATGAATTTCGTTTTTTATCATGTCTGTGGAATATTGTTGGAAAAATGAGTAAATACATAGTGAAGAATGTCTTTCAAAAATATGCAAAACATGACTAAATTTTATCAGAAAACAAGTACTGTCGTAAATCTTTTGGAGAGTTAATCACTAATTAACTAGAAATCATCAGAATAATCTAGCATATTGGCTTGACAAAGAAATATCCATAAAAGAGAGAAACAGAACGACTTAAAACAAAAGGGCTAGTATCAAAAAAGCTTTGAAAACGGCCAAGTATAATTTCATACATTGTTAGTTTGAATCAATTTAAAACTAAATTAGATTTATCATAAAATTCATTATGCACAAATTTGAGAATATTCAACCAATGGATATTAACTAGGACTTGTGAATTCTACTTGATTTTCATTGGCCAAAATTTTACTTGTATATGACTTATGTATCTTGTATTGTATACATTTATTATATATGAGTAACATTTTTATATACATCGTTTTATAAAATTATAAAATATCTTGGCGGTCAATTTTCAAGCTCAAAATGAATCTATGAATGGACTGAAATTATCTGTAAGTATTTTTTTGTATTTAATAATTTTATCCTCCCAGAAGATATCATTTAGCCCTTCGAGGAATAATTTCAATATTATACTGAAAAAAGAATCAACAGCCACATCGAATAGTACATATATAGATTCAAGCGAAATCTCAATGAAAAATGAACTCGGTAAAAATGGAATACTTAATTTACTTTACAACATTGACGAGAGATTGAAATGTGCGTCAATAGAGCTCGAAAATCTGGCTCAATTATCACAGGTTTGTCAGGAAATAATAAATTTTCGATAGATTTTCAACCAAGGTGTTTTCAAATCTATCGTTTCAAAAGAGAGTGTTCATTTAAACTCTGGAGGTATTTGCTCGTATTCCAAAAATATTCTTTTACAAGTTCAAGATCGAATTGTAAGAGCCAGACAACTCGCTTCAGATCTAATGGATTTAGGCAATCTCTTCAAAATGGTCAAGCATCGTATTAATTATGAGAAGAAGCATAAAAATTTACCTGGTGAGTGTTTTTTTTTCTACTAGACAATAATACTGGCTTAATTCTTTCATAACTCATGTATCAGAACAAGACTTTCTCAGCATTATGGATAAGTTCAACTCTGCAAAAGTTAAAAGAAACAAGATTCTAGATAGCACGGACAGAATGTTGAAGGAGCTGAACCTGGAAGCTGGAAAAGCTGTCATTTATCGGAAGTCTATCTCACGTCTACAAGAAAGTCTTACTGAGGTGAATTAAAACTATTTATAGACATCTAATACTTTTAGGCCAGCAAAGAGTTAGTATATAATGAAAATATTGTCGGAGCGTCTCTTATGATCAGGGGCAAACTTGAGGAACAAATTAAAACTCTAATCAGGTTGGAGGAAACCTTAGAAAAAGATATAAATGAAAAAATTAATGATTTAAATGAAGAACACCTGTCAAATAATATGACAGACTCCCAAAGATCTGAAAAGATGCGTGAACTTGGCCTACCAGGCTATAAAAATGACGAACTAGACTCAATCAAGGAAGAATTCAATGACTTGATCAATGTTATTGGCAGGAAAATTAAGGGTTAGTCCAGAGTATTATGAAATTGTCAATTATGTATATGTATATGAAAGATGGAGATGTATGTATGTTAAGGATATTGTAAAAAAACAAAATAGATAATCAATAATTAACTTAACAACAAAATAACTCATTATCCCAAACGCATAACCATGGGTGATTTGTACTTTTAGGTCTAGAAGAACTTCATGCCTACCTGATGGATTTTGACAATAAAATAAATAATTCAATAGCCTGGTTCGAGAATATTGAATTATCTTTGAAAAAAGAATTCAGAGATTCTTCCACAAAAATTGCCAGTTATTCGATTGAAAAAGCTCAGAAACTCCTAACACTATCAAGTGAAATTAATAACTTTTATGCTTCAATACTTGGTCCGATTATTCATGAAATTCAGTTTGCTACAAAATCAAATCCAAGCGTCAAGGAAAGGAAGAACATGAAGCATCACTTTCTTGATAGATTCGGCCTCTTAGGTCCAATACGAGACTGTCAGCATTTGAAGAAGACAGGTATTTGTCTTCAACAGAGATGGAATAACCTTGAGAGTTATCTTATTGTTAATTTGGTCCTTGAAATTGTGAGTTTCTTTTCATTATTAAGTTAAATATTTAATTTGATTTACATTGATTTTCAGATATCATCTGGTCTTCTGCAGTATGATAAAAATACCAGAGAGTCTATTAAATTTGGAGAAAAGCTACCCCTTACTATTGAATTCCATTCAGTTGAAAAGGGTATGATACTTGAATATAAAAACTTTGTTCAAACTATTAAGGTGAGTAGTTTTATGAAATCTGAGTTGCATCAAAATTTATCAAATTCTACCTTAAGCAACATGATGATATCGTCACAAAATGTACATTAGAAATTGAAGATAACATAACGCCCCTCATGTCAATTATACCATGGGATCGAATTTTGGATCAAAAGATAACAACTGAATCCCTTGAATATCTCGATGGGAAAAAGATTATGAGAAATTATCATATTTTAAAAGATAACCTGAGCATTACCAAGAGAATCCTTGAAGATGAACGAAATAGAATTGAATCTTGTCTTATTCCAGCCCTCCAGGGTCTTATTAATTGTCAGAAAAGGGTATGCTTGATAATTAAATAAATCATGCTTATAGTGCGATTTGCGTGTGAAAAAATTACAGGAAATTACCCAAAATTTCATTGAAAATATTCCAATCTACAATAATGAGTTAGAAATAAAAAATGGCGAAATAGCCCTTTCACAAATCAAGTCAATGGAAAAGTTTTACCATTTTGATGTAAACTCAGCCAAAATTCATGCTGAAAAATTATACCAACAATCAGAGGTAATTCGTTTTTATATTATTTTTCTTAAATAGCAACTTCTTTCAACAATTGTGGACGAACAAGTCCATTTCAAAATGGAATATTCGGATTACCTCCTAATTCTGAATGAAGTAAATGTCACGATTAAGTCTACTGAAAGTGAATGCTCGACAAAGTCTTCAGATTCAAATGATCAATTACGGGATTCAAGCTCACAAGATTCTCTAATTATGAAACTTGGAGATTTGGAAAAAGCATTTGACCAATTAAAAGGTTAGTTAACGTCGTTTTTACTCATGAATCTATTCATTTTAACAGGCGTACTACCGCGGGAAATGAATAATCTAGCACAATTGATTGAATCCCTTGAAGATGACAACCATGATGAGAACAACTCTCGGGTCTTGCCAAAGAAGCAAATTGAATCTCTTGACGAAGAATTGTCTCTTGTCTTGTTAAATAACATGATCGATTATAATAAAAACAATGATCACCCTGTGTTAAGAGCCATTGAACATCTCCAGGGACAAATAAAACATGTTGAAGAAATCGATAAAAACTTGTTGACAGGTGAATTATAACTTGACTCAAATTTTATTAATTTAACCTCTTGTAACATTTAGAAAAAGAAGAAAATCAGGATGAAATTAAAGAACTTCGTCTTAAAGCTCATAAAAAAGCTCAAAAGAAAATCAATCAACTTCGATCTCGTCTTTCAAAGTGTGAATTAAAATGGCAATGTCAGGAGAAACATTTAAAAGAATTACAGAAAATTGAAGTGAGTCAGAACAGTTTGTTTGTGGAGATGTGATCAGTTTACCTTTTTAATCAAGGAAAGATTTACAAGCTTCAACCAGAAAATGTGTCAGCTCTGGCAAAAGTCTAGTTCCGAAGATAAAATTAGATCCTATTTCAATCATGATACAATATCGAAACTAAAAGAGTACTGCATAGAACTTAAAGTGAGCTTATAATAAAATATTTCTCATTTTGAATTCTGTTAAAAGAATTTGAACTCATTTTATAGACATTAATGAATAGACTCGACAAATTATACGGATGTTTTAATCAAGAAATCCAGCAAGCTGAAAATGATGAGCCAATAAATGAAATAGATTCATTTGAAATGTATTTAATCGATACTGTCAGGAGTGTTATGAAGGAGACTGAATTTATACATTCTCGATTTGAGAGAATCTACGAACTCTCAGAGAGAATATTTTCTAGAAATTCCGTAAGTCACAACACTTTGATAACATTGAATCAAAGTTCAACAATTTCTTTTGAATCTTTTTAGAGTCTTGAAAAGAAGCTTGACGAAATTGATAGACAATTATCCTTTTTGGATCAAGAACTAATTCAAGTTCTTGAATGTGGAGATATTAGTGAAATTCGAATATTAATTAATAATGTTCATGTAAGATAAATAAAAGTAGCATTTAGTTTGAGAATTCAAATTTTCAATTATTTTAGACAATTCAACTGGAACTTCACTCAATTATCTCTGAAATAGTGAATATCGAAAGGGACCTACAAGATATTTACTCAAATATCCAATCACAAATGGAAATTGGTTCAATTTCATGGAATTCTGTCAAGTATCTGGTTAGTCCCAGGGACAGATCGATACAACGCTCAACTCAATTTTGTACTTGGGGAGACTGCTCCAAAAAGAATAACTCTAAGGAGCCTTGGATAAAATTGACAGGTTTAAAATCAGTTATGAAGAATTTTCATTCCCAATGGTCATTTTGTACTGAGAAGACCACAAATATGCAAGTAATTATATTGAAAAATGAGAGATTTTCGTTTTAATTAATTTGCAGTTTCCTCTTTATTTAGAGAAAACTCAGAAGTGCCCTACTTGATATTGAGCTGCCTGAGATTTGTTTAGAGGATTTCTCAACACTTCTCGATGAATATTCAGCAACAATAAGAACTTTGGAAGAGTTTGGCAGCAAAATAAAACTAAATGAATCCTCTGAAGTGAACAGTTGTAACTGCAATAAGGAAATTCAACTGAAACAGCTTTCTCGAGAGTTCATGGTATGATTAACCAATAGCATTTTCTAAATTAACAATTAAACACTCACCTTTCTAGCTTCTCTCAGATAATGTTGATAGCTTGGAGCCGTTAATTATTGAAATTTCTAAGAGAATCTCCTCTGACAAGGAGCTGAATAAAATCCTTAAAGAGAGCAAAATGCGAATTTTTGACTTGCAAATGAATTTAACTGAAAAGAACAACATTATCAAAAACGATATATCCAATGTAAGCTAACCAAGGCATATTTGAAATTCTTACAAATTTTTTTTCCTTCAATTTTATAGCTAGAGAGACTTTACACTCAAGTAGACCTGAAACTGAAATGGGTTAATACATTCATATTCAATATGAACTATGAAGCTCGTTTAGAAGGATGTACGATCGAATCAACTGTAAAAAATTTCGAACAATTTAAGGTACTGTTATCATCTATTCGATTTCTAAACATAATTATAACATCAACTCCTTTATGAAGGAAATTGAAAAGGTTTTCAATCAAAATGGAATAGAAAGTTACAATCATCTATTAAATCAAGCTCGATTGTATTTACCTCAGAACTTGGTAGATTGGTTACAAATCGAGCAGATATTCACAATGGATAATCAGGATATAAACTTTCAACAAAGCTCAAAACACCTACGACTTGTTTATACAATGGGTTTTCTGAAAAATCGCATCAACCTTGGACTAGATTTCATGTCTAGCCTGCAACATCAGTGGCATTTCCACATGAACGTTGTAAGAGAGTTTGAAGAAAAGTTAAACACTTTAAAGGTAAAACTGAATGCAACCACTGATAATTTTGAAGAGAATTTCAAAAAGAAGAGTCTCTCTAAAAATTATCAGCGATCTCTTGAATTGTTCAACGATGTCAAAGTTCGTTTTTAATTCGATACTTCTCAAAAAGTATTCTCAAAAGAATTATTTTTTAGATTACGATAGCCGAATTAGAAGAGGAAGAAATTCTGATGAATGAGGTTCAAAGACTTCTCAATGTCATTAGATCAAATTTAATTTTGACATTTTTCAAGCGTAAATTCGACAAGATTGGCTTCGAAATCGGCCTGCGACATATGAATGTTGAAGTTTTGACAATAAGCCAAGATGTTAATGAACTTCTTCTCAAATATAAAAAAATATTTAGAAAAGCAACTGATAAGAGAAAATCGATTGAAATTTCTGTCAAGGAGAATAAATCAGTGAGCCATTTATTTATAAGAGTCGAATTCATAATGACTGACTTCTTTAAAAGTTTCATGATCAAATGTCCAAAGTGGAACAATGGATTCAACAGAAGCTAGATTCCAATTCAGATATCATAGATCAGGTGAGAATTACTTTTTGTATCAACTAGTTATTCAATCATCCATCTTTATTAAATTTAGAAAGAAATTGAAATTTGGACTAGTACCTATAGGGAAGCGCTTAGATCAGGAAATAATTTACGGTTAAGATGTGTCAAAGATGATCCAGAACGTGAAGATCTAGCTAATTACTTGAATAATGTCAAGGAGAAATGGCAAGATCTTATGAAAATTATTAACAAGTGGTAAATCATACTTAATTCAAACGCATCCTTAAATGATTAAATACTCTTTCTCAATAATCTAGTGTTAATCCTGCTAACGAGGTTACAAATGCTGATTTGAAAATGTTCAAAGAGATTTCTGACTGGACCGTTGACATCCATGTCCGATTAGGTATACCCTATTTCACCGGAGGAGGAAAATTATCAAGAAATGAATTTATCATCTTCTCTTCCTCCATATACGGAGACTTGTGCACCGTCAAAAGGTTGATCATCGAAAACAAGGTAGATTATAATAAAATTTTTAGATTAAAAAATCATTATTTCTTGTACAATATTATTTTCGAATCTTTTCTAGAATAATCCAATGGTTAAATTCTAATATTAATTTTCCTTATAGGACTTTCAGCTTGAAATCAATAATCAGAACCAGAACTTATCAAAGCTTTTGAAACAGTATGCTAAAGAGAAAGCGTTACCATTGGAAGTGAAAGAGCTCCAAGATAAAATTAATGATATTAACTTAGCCATGGAGATAAGATCTAAGAATCTTGACGTGAGGATTCAAAAAATGCTGTACTTTATGTTCTAGTAATTCTTTATTCATTTTTAAGAATGCTCTTGAATTGAGTTATAGATTAGAAGAAGTCTATAACCCTCTTCAAGGTTGGCTAGAGAAGACAAATAAATTTCTCACAGATATCTTCAGACGCTATAGCCTTGTAAATGGTAGCAAGATTATTTCTAATGACTTTGATTTGACCTTGGATACAGTGAAAGACAATCAACCAGACTTAGCAGACATGACACTTCAGTTTCTCTATATACACGAGAAAATAACTTCAGAAATCAATTTTAAATGGTTGAAGTTGTATAATTCCTTTAAAAGCTTGATAGAAAAAGTGAGCATTTCAATTAGTTTGGAATACAATAACTTTTTCACATAATTCACAGGAGCTGTGGTTAGATGTCGTAGATACCAAATCGTTAATGGAGCGCGCAGAAAAATCAAATGTTAATCTATTCAATGACCACGAGGTTATGGAAAAAGTCAAGTTACTTAATGAATCTTGTAAGGAAAATCTACGAATCGAATTTCAAGAGATTATAGACAAATGGAACGAGGTATGGAAAATTTCACAATTAATTTCTGCTAAATTTAGCTAAATAATTTTATGGATTCTTTGGAAAAGAATATTTCCAATTGCTTCTCTCAAGAAGATGAAAAGAGACGTAGAATGGAAGAATTTTTCGATCGTTTAGCTCAATGGAAGGATTCTGTGACAATGGGTTTACAAGAAGACCAAAATCTGTTGAACGATGTCCGAAAGAGGTTACTCATGCCAGGAGTAGAAAGTGAAATGATTAACATTTTGAATTGTGATCAATTTGATTCTTCATGTCACTCTGATAAGATCCTAGATTTGATGTCACAAGATAAAGCATCTGAAAAAAATGTTTCTGAAACGTCAAGTGTTTTTCTTGAATTTATATTTGAGAAGAACTTTAATCTCTTAAAGGTTAGCTATTCAGATAGCTATTCATATACCATAAATTTATAATTTTTTACAAAAACAGCAAGAAGAAGATGCGGTTACCCAAGACTTTTTACACTTGTCTGATATGAATGCTGAAAATAGTGATTCCATATCTCTCGTTTCCAACATAAGCCAGCGTCAGTTGAACGATAAACAGTCTCTACAAACGGAAAAAAATCTCGATTCTCTAACGGATAAAAATAAGTCTGAAGATAAATCTGAAGAAATCGTAAATACGGGTAAGCGAAAATTGCTCATATTTAAGATTTAACTTTTCTAATTTTATCTACAATTGAAGAGTTGGATCAATGCTATAGTGAGTTATTTCGTAACCAATTTCGTGCAATATCGAATCAAATACCACAAGCAGTTCATGATAATTTTAGCTCGTTCAACTTTTCTAACGAAAATAAAATAGGCGACATCAATAAGGAGACAGGGACTGATCTCAAATTGACAACTTTAAATTGTGAGGGTGCTGAAATTACCAAGCAAACGACTGATCAATATTCCCATATTGTGAGTATTGTAAAAGCTTAAGCACAGTATCTCTAAAAGGTTAATCAAATAGTGTTATAATTCAAATATATTTGACATTTTTGCATTAACTCAGAGGGTTTACTTTTGAACTTTAAAAACCAGTGCAACTTCATGATATATTTTTTTCAGTCCACATTCTCACTGATGAACAATGAAGATGGCCAAAGTTATACAAATATGACAGAAAACCTCCAGGGAGGAACAAGGGAAGCTACATGTCATGATATTCTATTGGAAGATCATAGTTTCAGAAGGGAAGATTCAAAGTATCTAGATGAATCCGATTTGGAATCAAAAATTTACTTTCCTGATTGTAAAAATTCTTGTAGAATTGATAAGGTAAATTCCTTGAGTTTAATGAAAATGTTTAGGATTCCTTTGAATTTGAAGCTTGGCGAAAGGCTTTTTGTGACTGGTACAAAAGTAAAAATTTGCGTATGATATCTCTCTTCCAGAGCTACCATGAGAATAGGGATGGTGAAACTGAGTCAGAACGATCATTTGTCCAATCAGAACGTAATAAACCAAGAAAACCCTTTAGTGTAAGTGACAAAATTTACAATTTAAATTTTATCGTAAAATATGAAAAAAATATCTCAACTTTATTAATTTAAACACAATAATCTAGACTCCAAGAGCACAATCTTTTACAGAAATTCTTCCAAAATCAAGATCTCTTTCTCGATCACAGAAACCAGAAAATATGTCAAGAATATCTTCAAGAGAATCGAGTACAACAAGAAACGAAAATCATATCAAGACTCTCAACGAAGGCCAATTTATAGCCTTTTTCAAGAAGCATCTAGCCAATTTCAAAGGTAGCTCCATCAAAGAACTTTCAAAAGCCTTTCAGTTCATTGATTATAAGAAAAAGGGTTACATTTGCTATGAAGACTTTTTGCAAGCAGCTAAACCTAGTTCAGCTCGAGTAGGTTGAAATTCTAACATTTGAGAAAATAATACTCTCTGAATAACCCACAATTGCAAACCTTATATTCTGACTGCTTCATTTTTGAGTCATGTTTGGAAACCTAAGGCAAGAACAATATTTGGTTGTGAGAAAATAAGAATCCTATCGTGTTATTTCACATTAATGACTTTAGTCTAGAAAAATAGGTTAACATAGAAAATGAAAGGCCAGTTGTATATTTAAACTTTTTTTGGAATAATGCTCACAGAAATACTCTATTGGTTATAGTATTATTTTCTTACATTTCTTACTCATAATTATCATAAGGTTACTAAGCATTTCAGATAGTATAAAACAGTATATGGAAGCATACATATATGAGAAATTGATGAGAGAGCATTTCATCTGTAAAGTGTGAAATGTATTTTATCAGTTTATCTCTAGATTAGTCATCATGAAAGAATAATTTTGAGGTGTGATAAAAATGTTAACTAATATTAAGTTCTATAGAGTAGAATTTTTAACAATAACACATTATTTTACTTATTGAAACAGTATCTTGTACAACTTCCATGCTTCAAAAAATAAGGGAAAATATTCATTTTAGAAATTAAATCGAATACAGTTACAGTTATTATAAAATTAAAGCATGTAAAACTTTTCATTTCAGACACAAAATGCACCAATAGCCAAAGTGATAGATCAGGTTGTTGAAAGGGAAATAAAGAATTGTACTTGCGTGACTCAATTTCAAGCAAAAAGAATTGATAGTACGCGATATGAGGTTAGTTACTTTTCAATCACTTTATGATCATCTTCTGTTAGTGATCGATCATAGATTTTCTTGTCTCATTGTGATCCTGAATTTTAGTTTTGATCACCTTTTTACTTTAAAATTTAAAAAATATGCCCCCTACTTTAATAATGGTTCAGGTACCCTTTTAAATCTGGACTTCAAAAAATCCTTCCTTCATGATCGTTAAAACTATTCAAAATTTTTAGGTTGATATATCGATGATTTTCCTCGGATTCTTCACATAAAGACTCTAATGTTGAAAATTAGTTTTACAGCAGAAGTCAAACATCTTGCCTCAGAGATCAGACTCAGCTTTTATTTAATCCATAAGCTAGTAAAGAAATAATCTAAAAATGTATGGCGTGAATCTTCAGTATACCATTGACGAGTATCGACTCAGGGTCGTGAACATTGAAAGTTCAGTATTCAGACCACAGAATCAACTCGGCGTATCAATCATAAATTTGATTTGATTGTTTAAATTAGCTTGTATAAATTAGATACAGGATAAGATAATGGATTAGAAAAAATTGTACCTTGCATTGAACCTGAAGCAAAGTGAAATTTATGAGGCTTTTTTTAATGTAATGATTTTTTTTGTAGTTTGGACCATACAAAAGAGCTTATTTAATGCGAATTCTTAACAGTACAATTATGGTCAGAGTGGGTGGGGGATGGGTATCCTTCCTTCAGTTCTTGAATGATCATGATCCATGTCGGAGTGAGTTATATTTTGAGTATATATTTATTTAATTCTCTTAATTGTATATTCTCATAGGAGTTTCAAGAAGGTCTTCAAGTGTCCGAATAAATAAACCCCCCATGGCAGAGATTCGTTCTGAGAGTTCAACAAGATCAAGAAATTGATGTGATTCATTATTTGTTTTGATAATTTCATTATAAAAAATATACATTTTTGATTTGAAATCGCTGGCTTGAAATCTTCTCAATCTTTTTGCAGACATTGAATATTAACATCATCAAGAACTATAATTATTTTTATCTGGAAATTGATGAAAAATTTTTTGAAAATTCTGAATTTCCATCTTCTTATCAACTATAAGTATAATGGAACCAAAAAATATTAATTTTATGATTTTGAACAGTGGAAAATAAATTTAAGCTTTTCATAATATAAGTTCCAGCCAGTTATATCGGTTTGTTTGGAAATAACATCATATTTCACGAGCCATGATTCTGAATCATTGATTCATGGTAACTGTAAATATTTATTATAAATTAGATGATTACTTTAGAGTAGATATGTATTGAAAATAATATAAATATACTGATTTTAAACAATCCTATCCTATAAAATATCCTGTATGATATATTTTGTATTTTCGTTGACCTACATGACCTTCAACTTATCTCCTCTAAAGTATGTAGATAGAGCAAATTTTCAAGTAAAATAGAATTCATATTTTGATTTTCAAATTAGTAATTATCATAGTTTCAAGTCTGGGTTATAATGAAACTTTCCTTATGTGTGAGATCTAAAAAAACTGAAAATTCGTTTTTAATCCCATGCATAATCGTGCATTGCCCATTTTCCCTAAATTCTCTTCTAGGCATATTGGATTAACAAATTTTAACAGAAATGATCCTAACATGATTCTATTACTGTTTTCATTGTAAAACCCTTGAAGCTCTATCAGCAAGAAAGATATTCAAAAATTTTGTGAAAACGTAGTAAAAATTCATTGAAAATCTAGCGGCTTTTTTAAAAAATTCTGATTTTTAAACTTGAATATTATCATGGACAAGCATTTTGAGACATGGTCTTATATAAAATAATGTTAAGAAGTCATGGCATTGTCGCTTGACTAGGTTTATAAAGTAGGTTGAAAAATTTTTTGCATCTCTATTATTTACCGAGGTAGCAGATTGGAATTAAACCGGCTAATTTCTTTTTAACCAAATATAGCATTATTTCCGTAATTTAATTTTTAGTACGTAATTTTTCTCTCGCTATTGGTGTACATATTTTTATAGAATTGCCTCTTTCCAAGTTCGTTTATCGAAGAAATCCCGCGGTTGATCAGTTAAAATTTTTTTTCTATTCGTATGCGAATAGTTAAACTAATTGAAATTCTATAAAAAAATATGAAAACAGAGAATGCCACGTTTTAGCCATTAAACAGAACAAAAAAAAACGATTTTTAACCACCCTACTGATCACTGATTAATTGAAATTTGATGGACCGATTTTCTTGCCCTGATTATTCATGAAATCCGCTCTCTTTAATCTTTCTTAGACTTGACTACTTGATGCCAGAATAAACATAAATCCCTCTAATATTCGATTCGAAATCCTAGACCAACATAAAGATTTTTGGGTTAATTCCAAAATTAGCGGATATTTTTTATTTTTTCCAAAATTAGCGGATATTTTTTTTATTATTCCAAAATTAACGGATATAATTCAAAAATTAGCGGGTTTTTATGAACTATTATTAAGAATTATCATTAGGTTTTTCAAGAAAACAAGTTGATACAAAATAAGTTTATTGAAAATTTATTCTACACAATTTTCTCAGCTGAAGAGAACAAATGTTTGACGCAATGAATAACACCTTTTTATAATTCTAAATTTTACTCTTAACAACAAGATTTAATTTACAATTTAAAGTTTATTGTAATTTTATAAACAATACCATGCTCTAATTTTCATGGCCATTGGTTTTCACAACCACCCATATTATAGGTCCTATAATAACATTTATTCGCTTGCTAATTGAATTAAATACAGTATCTGATTTGTTAATGAGCCTCATCGTGAAAAATATAAAAATCTCTCCCTCAAAGATTCATTTATCTTAAAATAAAATCTGATTTTTGATAGATTAAACTGTTCGACTCAGAGTGACTAAAAAAGCAAACTGGAAAATCAATAAAATATATCCAAAGATAATGTATGAAATTTATATCTTTGGGATTGTAAAAGAGAATGATTCTGCTATATTAGTTAGTAGAATATAATCAATTGGCTTTGCAGAGTGTATGAATGCATTTATTTTCTTAAAGAATGAAAAAAATTCATGTATTCTTTTTGACAGAAATATTTTTCAACCAATGAGAAACAAGCTGAAATTCTATTGGTCAATAGAATAATTCTCAATTTTCAATTTAATACAAATAATCCTATGATCTAAATCACTCACCTGGAACTTTTATAATGGCATTTCGAAAAATAATTTTTTATTGCATGTTCAAATAATAATTTTAAGAGGAATTATATACAATATTTGATAAAAATGGGCTGTACTTCTTCAAAACCATTAAATGTAAGTCAATATTAATTTCAACCAATGTGAGTAAAATCAGTCTTTTTTGAAAAAAAATTGTTCTACTAATATCTATATTTAGAATGCCTTATTTTTTATGAGTGGAATCGGAAACAAGACTTGAAAATACTTGTAAAAGATAAAGTACATATTTTAAAATAAGAGTAGTTGGTGTTCTCTCTTTGATCTCTTTTATTAATTTTAACAAGGTTCTGCATAAACACAATATAATAATAGAAATTTATTTGGTTTTGCTCGTCCTGTAGTCCCGTTTTAAACGAAGAAAATATCTTGAAACATTGAAGCGTATCCTATTGATCAGTGATCACTGATCAGTTTGATTATAATTTTCAGTTATGCCAGTTCTTCAATACTTCCACATCAATAATTCATAGACGAGTATTTGAGTACAGGAAAACAAATTTTTAAAATATCTTTCTTATACATATTTTAACAGAGAGATTGATTTCTAAATCCTCATCAAAACGTTCCTTCAATACACAAGGATTCTTACGTATACAAGGATCATTTGACAGTTGTAGAAAAAAAGGAACGGCGATGATTAGAAATACTGCATTACTAGTATTGGATTCGTTGTATAATCTATATCTCTGGTTTCCATAGCTAATTATTGATTTCTATTTAGAAAAAATTAATGTATCCTGCAAACTTTTTCACTGAGCAATTGAAATATCCCCAACAACAGATTAATCCCTAAATTTTAGAGATAAACTTTTTTACTGCAGAAAATCGATCTTTAGAATTTACTTCTTGGTGCATATTTTGTTGAAATTTTATAAGATCTCTTGGTTCATTTTCATTTAACTTTACTGAATGCACTCATGTTTTTATCCTTTTCTGTTTAATAAATTTGAAATTGAACCTTATTTTCGGACTTTATCTAAATAAATATCTCTCCATTTCAGATAATTCAGATAATCTAGAAATTTAGAGAAACATGAACAATGAATGAAAACTATCATTCTCTCGATGGATTACTAGAGAGATTTTTGATTAATGTACTTTAATTATAATTAATAAACGGCCTAATTTATTATCTTTCCGTGTCTGGAGAAGTCTATGGGAACTTTTCTCTGCAAAAATAATAAAGAAAATATCAACTTGCTTGATAACCGTATCATTAGAACTACAAGTCTATAGTTATAAAGGTCAAGTTTGAATCGGAGAATCATCCTTTGAAATAAACTTTCAGAAAATGTAATTGGGTTAAGTAAATGATAACTGTAAAGTATGAAAGAAAAACTCATTTTAAAAGTTCATATGAAATTACCAAAAAGTAAAAGTAGAAAAAATATCCAAGTCTCATTAAAAATTGATAAGCTGACCTAACAAAAAAAGCTTTAGTTAAACTTAAAGTTGATCAGATTTAGTTGTTAAGAAGTCTCTTAAAGTCCCTCATTTATTATTTATCAATCTTGATGGAGTAAATTCAAAAAAATTTAATAAGATGTTTTGGATAGCCAACTTTAGAAAACATTATTTTTTGTAAAAAGTTTTTTTTCAATAATCTTCTGAAATTTACAGAAATGTAGAATTTATTCATTATGATGGCTAAATAAATCAATTCAGATCTGTTTACAAAATAGAAAACGATAATCACTATTGAAATTTTATATTGTTCTAATATAACCTTTTTCCTAATTTGTACCACTAGCTAAAGAATTATTAATTTTGCGCATTGATGAAATATTGTTTGTCTTCTAATGTTGGCAAAGTGTCCTTATTAAAAGTAACTTTACATTCATAAAGTGCAAAGCTTACTTGATTAATAATTTATTCATATAGAATTTGCCTGATAAAATTTTCATTTATTCACAAATTTTATTTCCAGTCCAATAAGAGAAAGAAGAAACAAAATGAAACGGAAACCCATCAGCTCAATTCTGGAGAAGAGGGTGAGTAGAGGTACTTTTTAACTTCTTTGTGAAGATAATTTTTGAGAATATGTATCAATGTTACACAGAATACAATTGGAATAGAATTTTCGTTTGCACACACTGTGTGCATCAAGTTGATTTTTTCATCTGTTTATTTGTACAGTAAACATGAGAATAATGATCTTGATTTAATTCTGTCTTATGACTCATTCACGTTTTATGGAATAGTAACATTCTGCTATATTCTTGATAAATAGCTGGAATAATCTTGTTTGAGTTAGTTAAATGAAACATATTGTAAAGTTAGTAGTGGTAGTCATTCTCAATGAATGATTCACTTGTTGAGTGAATGTAATCTATGTGCAAAATCGAATAGAAAAGCATAATTGTAATTTTGAGCAAAAATATTATCAAAATAGACAACTGTTTTTTACATAAACAATGAAAATCTGTCAGTATGTGCGTCAAATTAAAAAATAATCAGAAGGGTTGATACATTTTTAAATTCTAGCTTTCGAAAAAATTCGAATTTTCGCTATTAATTTTGCTCTAAAAATGTTTAATGTTGTTAAAATAATCAGCAAAAAATCCTTAACAATCCGTAGCCTTGCAGTTCCTAGCTATATCACAATTTTCTGAGAAATCAAAAGTAAATATTTAAAGTCTCTTTGCGCAGGATTGATTTTTAAGAAAGGAATGTGTGAAAATAGCTTATATTTATTAATCTATCTGGAAATTCAAGATGAAAAATAAAGCATTCTCCAAATTCATGATTTCAGTATTCAAAATTCCATTGGAATTTTATAATATATTAGAATGGAATGAAATTTATAGCCTCTTCTTAGTACTAATTAACTAAAAATATTTCGTTCTAAGTGCTTAATATATATCACTAATTATAATTATTATTAAGAAATCTTAGGGTTATTTTGTATTAAAATATTCGTCAAATCATTACGTTATTTTAAGTTTTCCAATATCGTAATTCAATCTTCAATGAATTCTTTACCTCTAAATTTTCTTCAACTAAAATTAGTAATTTTATCACGAAATGGAGTATCATTGATTAAATTAATTGTTTTATGATGCCAGAGACTTATTCTACCTCTCATATCAGAATAGGGATTTCAATATGGAATACCTGATGTGCAATGCATGTACCAGTTGCTTTCGCTCAGTATAAAGGTAGATTTTTAAAACCTGCTAAAGCAATTTTATCGAATTCATTAACTGTTCAATTGGTTCGGCTCCCTGTGAATAGCATTTATTATTTATTTGCTGGCTTTAAACGTAAAAGTTTTACAGAATAAATTGCAATAATAAATAAGCGTCCTGGGATAAATAATCTTATATATAACCCTTGAGATATTGATCTAGAGAAAATCTTCCTTTTTCTAGAATACACTCAAATAAAACCAGTTGAGAATGTTGGATCAGTGGCCGTTTCGCCAAAATCTAATAATGCTGAGAATCTGGTCCTTCTTGAAGGAGCTCCTAAATCCTTTAGTCTTTATCCAGGATCCAAGAATAATATGAATAAATTCAAGTCCAAAAATCCTAAGGAAATCATCTTGAACGAAAAATCAATACGAAATCTAAATGGTTTGCCAGAGATTGTGGAAAAATATGAAACTAAAGTAATTTTTTATTCATAAATTACATTTATGATAAAGGTTAATTTTATAAAAATTATATTCTTTAATTTCTAATACAAGCCGCTAGAGAAAATGCTCTATTTAAACTGAAATATACTATTATAATATTTTTTCTCTTTCAAATAGCAACAGCCTGTCGATCAAAATGCGCGCCAGTTAGCATTAAGCAACAAGAGACCGTCATGTTGGAAAGATTTTTATTGGCATTTAATAGAATCGAGGGGCTTGAGGGATGAAGAGGAAAAAGTTCGTGCAATATTTTCTTGGGTCTGTTCATTGAATCATTTCGAGAAACCAGATGATTCCGAGTTGAAAGAGAAAAAATTTGGCAGCAAAACTCCATCTGAGTCTCCCATTGCAGTGATTGAAGCATTTCGTCTTGACAAAATTTCCCATAACCAAGTAAATAAAAATTAATGATTTTGTTTTCATTTTATATACTGTCCATTCTCCATTTTATAGGCATTTGAAATTGTTTGTACTGCATGTGGCATAGAATCTGTCATCATTGAAGGGATTGCCAAAGGATCCAACTTCAATGTAAACGATCGTGAACTAATAGAAAACATTGAGGAAACTGGTCAACCTCTTTTTAATGAGGAAGAAAATAAAATTCATCCGTTAGCAAAGATGCATTTTCACTCATGGAATGCTTGTAAGGTGAGTTGGTTTGGCCTTAATTTTAGACAAAATGAATCATTACCCTCCAGACAAGAATCTTTTTTTAACATCTACAAATGCTATACAACAATTTATTAAATTATTTTGAATTCTATAATGATTTTATTATTTCTCCAATCCGAACTTGTGGTAAGATATAAAGTTTCACCTAAATATTATTCCTTCCATTCGTGAAATGCATCAGATTTCATTAGGTAGAATAGGATATGTAAAGTTAAACGTTCACGTGATACCTCAATTTTTTTATAATTTCTCCTTTTAAAATGTCTGCCTGTCATGGGGGGTGGGGAAATAAAGAGACAATTTAGAATTGGAAAAGGGAAAATTGATTTTAAACTTTAATTTTCCCTCTTTTACACAGATAAATGATAAATGGGAACTTTTTGATCCAATTTGGGCAGCAAGGAGATTAACCATACAAAACGATAAAGATGAAAATGATGCTAATGAAGGGAAATCCAATCGACAAACTTTCAAAGAGGCTCTCCTCCTACAATATGAAACAGACATGTTCTACTTCAAGACTGATCCAAAAAAGTTGTTGTTCACACATTTTCCATTTGATGCTAAATGGCAACTTATTGATCCTCAAATGTCTTTGAGGGTAAGAAATACTATTTAGTAGCAAATAATTCAAAGCTTTTCTTCAACGTGGTCATTAAAATTTATATTGATTTTCTTCAATGGTTAATCCTGATATGTCATGAAATTTTGAAGATTAATTAGAGTCATAATTTCTTGTCATTTAGAGGAGAGATAAAATATAGATTATAAAGAGACAAAATTGTTTAAATTTTTATTTTCTATGTCCCTATTTTATTTGTTGAGTAAAGTAAAGGTTCTGTAATTCTAATATATTCCAATTTGCTTCTAGAATACTCATAAGTAATTATGCCTAGCAAAAAGTTGTACGTTTCTTGGTTAAATCGATGAGGAATTCTTTACCAGAGGGAATTTCTTCGTTGACTATTTACATAAAAAATTCAGTAGTTAAAATAAAAGTAGTCTTACTATGGACTGGAATCTTTGAAAACCAAGATTTCAACTGTCAATCTTATTATCTTACAGCTTTACCAAGCTAGATAAAAACTGTTATATTCATTATTGACTAATTGGATTGGAACTTTTTCCATGGAAAAAATCAATTCCCAGCTGGATAAACAAAAGTTTGTTCTTCTTATCAAAATGTTTCATTTGATTATAATGATCGTTCACATCTAGTAGCAATAACACCCTCTCTTTTAAATTCAAATCTTTCGAAAGGCAATGAGAAAAACAATAAGTGATATATCTTTTAATAAAAACGGCGGATCGATTTTTCATTCAAAAGTGTTAGCTCGAAGAAAGCATGTAGTTAATTAGACATTCTATGCATATTGATTCAATTTAAAAAGCAATCAATGTCTTGGAATACATTCTCTCTATGATCTTTATACGATAAATATATAAAATTTTATTGACAATTCAAAAAATACTATAATTAGAAAAGTATCCTGGTTTATCTAGGATTATAATAAATGATAAATTTCCTTTGGCATAAACTGTATAGCTTTCTTTAATCTAATTTTATTTGTTTTGTTTTCTATCTAAACATAAAATTATATATTCCGCTAGTCTCATTACATTCTTTACTGTAATCCATTACGTATACGAATGTATAATTGAAAAAAATTCATCTCCACCAAGTATATATAGCTATTTATCAATACACTGGATTATGCAACAATTCAAATAAGTCTCTATTTATTATATAGGCTATAAAGCTTATAGATTTTCCAACAACAATGTATATGTACAGAGTACTGAAGTGCTCGATTCATTGGTTATACATATAAGAATTGAAAACATCTAAGGGAATTATTTATTTATTGGCACATCAAATTGAACTGCCTACTAGACCAAAATATCGATTTAAGGATAAATTCATTAGATAAATTTCCCAAATGATTTTCTTCCAATTTTCAGCAATTCCACGAGAAAATCATCCTGAAGCCAATATTCTTTCGTTATGGCCTGGGAGTCTATTCACACAAAGAGGCTAATATTATCACAAAATCGGAGCTGGTTATAAAATTTTTGTTACCAGATAAAAATTATGAAGATCTTAAGTTTACATTTAATTTAACACGTGAAGGCCTTGGAGATATACACAAGGTAAGTGAATGCTAAATGCTGAAAATTCTTAAAAATTAATCTATCTAACAATTTATTTTATAAACATACTCAAATATAGAGTATTGTGTAATTTTTATGAGGAAAATTTTGACTTTGATCTTCACTCTGATATTTATAGAGCTCAGATTATTTTATCTTGCGAAATAAATTGATAAAATCCCTGATATCCAGCAAAGATTTGGACATCTGAAGAAATTCATAAACAAAATTTATTAGATATATATTTCATAAGAAAAGCAGAACACATTTACAAATTTTATTTCTCTTATTCTTATGAATAATTCGAAAAACAAGATTACCTGAAATGAAATTTTCTGCAAATTCAGAGAAAAAATTTACTGAGACTTTTAGATTTCTTTGTTGAGACTTTCACCATCAATTAATTATTAGTAATAATAATTTATTACAGATTCTATGAAAATTCTTCGATTTATCGAAGAAATATCATGAAAAGTCTTGCAAAAAAAATACTTGTAGTTGCATTGAAAAAATTTAGCATTTTTATAAGGAATGTATTGCCCATCAGATTTAGTTTACTAAACATTTCGAATATATACTGGTAATTTTACGTAATTCCACAAACTTTATGTTCACTGTAACCGGGATGAAAATTAATCGATAGAATGAGCTTCATCGAAATAATTATAATTAACGATTTTTTTTCTGATTGGTTTGTAGGCATAATTGTAAATTTAGCTGCTGATACTGTCTGAATTCAAATCCTCAGTTGGGATAGATTTTTCAATTCTAATATGTTCAATTTCATTTTCCCTGGGTGAAAATGTCGTTCAGAATAAATATTTTATTCGAACTATATAAAATTTTATCAAAAATTATTTTCTATTAAAGTGGTAGTGATAGTTCAAAGTTAAATTTTTGGTGAAAAAAATTGATATTATTACTTTCAATTTACAAAGAAATAGTTCAAGTTAAAAAATATAAAAAGTAGAGTCATGAATTATTACTTTAAAGTAGTCATCGAAGATTTAGAGGTTTTTGATAGAAATAATTGATTCGTAAGACTTATTTTACTTATACTATATTAAAAATGATTGGGAGGAAAATAAAGTTTGTTGATTTGAAGTTTCACAATAGAAACAATGATTTTGTATTAAACTTAACGTGATCAAAAATTTGCTGAATTTGATTTCAGCCATTTTTCTCACGATAGAAACTAAAATAAAGCTAATTGATATGAAGTTGGGATTCTATGATTTTTACAGAAATCTCGATATTTTCATCAAGAATTCAAATTTGTTAAAGATTTTCTGGAATCCTACTCATGCTGCCCACTTTTACCATTTGAAGAAAAAAAATCTGAAACAAAATTATTTTTATGAAAAATATTTTTTTTTCGAACCTTGAGCTGAAAGTTTTTGTTGATTTGAAAGTGGGAGGCTGATCGAAAGAGTCTTTTTCAGGTTTAAGATAAGACAAGAAAGCTGACTAGCACCGTCAAGTTATCAACAGTTACCCCATTTTCGAGAGATTTTGAATTATCGAAATTTCATTGATTTTCATGTAGTGAAAATGATCAAAAAAACGAAATTCCGCTCCCGAACGATAATAATGTTAAGCATTAGATCAGATTCAGTTGAATTGATTTTCTTGTCTAATCTTAATCCTGAAAAAACTCTTTCGATCAGCCTCCCACTTTCAAATCAACTAAAATTTTCAAATCATCAAATGAATCCAACTCACAAAACCCTAGTAACCAAATTTCTACTTTACCCCACGATGATCGAAAAAGGTATTTTTCTCAGCCAGAAGTACAAGCCCCTACTCCATCACGAAAAAGAAATCTGTCGACATCACCTAAGCAACAAAAAAGAAAGGGGAAACAGAGAAAACGATTACCAACTAACAATCAGACAATAGATGTATTCCTCACAGCCCCAAGAGTATGAGCACACTCAACCCCCATTGGTCAATCTTGGATGATTAATTGCTATTCGTCAGATTTTATAATGTTCCTTAATCTTGCATGTATATAAATATATCTAAAGTCGGTGTTTGGTCTGAAGAGAACCGACGAAAATAAAGCTTTATTCACCAATAATCCTTCGTTCGTTCATATCACTAGCATGACTTCGAGTAAGCAAGCTCAAAATATTTTTGAGGAAATCAGGCAACTCTTGTCTTCAAAAATTTTCAGCTCGAAAAAATGGGTTTTGGCACCAAATGGGAATTTTAAAAATGACCATATTTTTCGTAAAAATATTTTTTTTCAGATTTTTTTCTTCAAATGGTAAAAGTGGGCAGCATGAGTAGGATTCCAGAAAATCTTTAACAAATTTGAATTCTTGATGAAAATATCGAGATTTCTGTAAAAATCATAGAATCCCAACTTCATATCAATTAGCTTTATTTTAGTTTCTATTGTGAGAAAAATGGCTGAAATCAAATTCAGCAAATTTTTGATCACGTTAAGTTTAATACAAAATCATTGTTTCTATTGTGACCAGTTCTTAAATAGATTTCGGATCATATTTTATATGCATCATTCGATTTCTCCTGAAGAATCCATTTAAATTTTGACTCAGGCTAGAAATCGAAAATTTGCAAAATCTCTAATCCGCACTGACGATAATTTTTTACTTTTTATGTTAAAATACAATTCCACTTATTCAAAAACGTTCGAGTTTTATTCACCGAATGCTGAATTTTATCGATTTTATGAATAAAATCAAGTACATAATAATAAAAGGACTTATCTTTTCTTTTCAGGTATCTAAACCGTTTTGAATTCAACTTACAAATTTAATTATGAATTAGAATTACTAATAATTATTATAATAGAATGGGATAGCTTATTTTATTAAAGTAGGAAATCTGGCTTCAAAACTGATCTTATGCATTACTGTTTCTTAGAGATGAGCATTGTTCATTGATAGAACATTTTTCTTAGATATGAGCTGATTTTTATCTTGAATTTTATGAATTGTACTTTATTAATGATGGTGAATTTCTTATTCTAAATTTCTTTTATTTATTCAAGAGTCAAAACTTATTTCCTTTCGGTATGCATTGGATATCAGAGAAGGAGAGAAATGTTACATTCCGTTTTCGATTTCCAAAGTCAGGTCGATATCGTCTTATTCTCTATGTTAGAAATAAGGATGAAAAAGTGAGTAAAATAAGCAATAGTGATGTTTCCTCTTTTATATGTACTTCTCCTCTCGATTACTGCGTAGTAGCAGAAATTTCAAATGAAATATAAATTTATTCGTACTCTCTTATTCATACTCTGTGAAATCTTGAACTTTTTTTATTATGTTCTCTCTGAAAAGATGTTTTTCACTATTATCAATATCCGACAAATACATTTATTTTTAACTTTGAACATTTATCAATTAAAATGAACAGAATGATCCTGAAAAATTTTTTAGAAGACCATTTCGATAGTTATTATTATAATTATTAATTTCTTATCTCAAGTTATTCGCTGATATTTGCGAATACTCAATTCTGGCAAATCTATCTGAAACAGAATCGATATATCCTTTTCCACATGACTCGCAAACATCTTATGGGCCAACAGAAATAGCGAAAGAATTAAATGTCATAGTCACTCCAGTGAGAACGGAAACTCTACTAAAATCAATTAATGGAATGATTGAAATCAAATTTAGAAATTCTATAGTAAGTCTAATTTTTTACGTATCTGCCAGTCTAAGGTATGAATATTTTTAGGATAAAATTTAAAGTTAAATTATCTCATTTTGAATCAAAAATTGATGTTTTTTGAACTTTTTGCCATGCTTTTCTGAGTTTTCTGATCGCAAACCCAAGCTCATTAATACAGAAAATCTAGGATTTTTACAAAAATCTCAATTTTTCCATCAATAAAATTCAAATATAGTTGAGTTTACTTTAGAATCCAAGGTCTATTTACACCATTTGAAGAAAAAAATATTGCATCAAAATTGCATTTTTTTGCCCAATAAGTAGAAATCTTTTATTGATTCGAAAGTAGGTTGGTTATCAAAAGATATTTTTCAGGAATATTTTTCACAATTAGACGAGAAAATCAAATTTATTAAATCTGATCAATGAATCTTTTTGGAGTTGATTTTCGATTTCACCTGAAAATTAACAAAATTTCTATGATCGAAAATTTCAATGGTGAGTCTTTTTTTAAATTCAAGGGTAATATTCGATTTACTTGTCTAATTTTGATAACTTCCTTCGGTCAGAGTACCAGATCAATAAAAAAATTTAATCGAATTTCGAAAAAATTGGAATTTTGTGTTAAAACTCAAAATTTGGAAACTGGTCATATTTTTCTCAAAAATTCTATTTTTTTCAGAATGGAAATAAAAACTTACCAAAGATTACAGCCCGCCTTAAGTCTGTCTTGACAAAAACAGATAACCTTCAAGATTGCTTACTCTTTAGAAATATTGAAGCCTGTCAGGCTAGAACTGGAATGTCAGATTATTTACAAATTAATCCAAAAAATCCAATTTTTGGATGTGGTTCTTGCATTCCACTGAGTGTCGTTACTGTCTATATCCCTGAACCTGGTGAGTATGCTCTTGAAGTATTCGCAAAACCAGCTGATGCACCAGATGAAGACTCCTATAAGCTGGTAAGCTCATCTCAAATATATTTAAATATAAGCTAATTTTCTCTTCTAAATTCAGATATTGATTATTCCTTCATCTTTTGACTAGAACAATTTTTGAATGAAAAAGTGGCATATTCAAATCTGAAAAGAAAAACTTCCAAATCATTTTCTCTTTATCTAATAGAGAAATATTGATTATAATCAAGTCATTTTTCAATTAGGAAATGCTTTAGATATGTATTCTGCATGAATATCTTGATTTATTAAAAAAATAATTATAATTATAACGTGATAGAATTATTATTCTCGAAATTTAGATATCAATCAATTTATTGAATCTAGGTATGGCAGTTCCTAATCAATTCGGAATTGGGTTGGCCAATGAATGATTATTTGCGATCACAACTGAATTGCATCAATATGGGTCCTCAAAATCATCTTTGGGAAAAACTAGGCATGGCGACCTTGTCACATGTGGATCCGCTCATTCGTATACCTACTCATGGAAGATTAAAAGAGGGCGTTTCAGAAAATTCTAAACGTTCTCAAAAGAGTTTGCTAAACCGTTATGCTAGCGAATCTTCTACAATCAACTCTTCATATTTCGGCCAAGAAAGTTCAACAGCAAGTCAAATAACTGTTATGGACGCTAATCAGTTAGAATCAATGAAAAATGAACTTGGTAACGATGCTCTCAATCCAAAGATTACTCTTGATGGTATAGATGAGAATTTGAATAGAAACTCATTCGATTTAAAGATAGTTATAACCGGGCCACCAAGAAACGTTTTAACAGTTATCGCACAGCTGGTAGATATTTCAGAGGACGAAGAGAAGGTAATTTGAACTAATTTTAACTTTCTAAACCATCTTATTGAAAAATGAATCTACTTTCAGGATTTGACTTCTTTCATTCATCGTCTATCGGATGAGGAATCAAATAATGAAGAAGACCTCTTGGAAGATCTTATTCAGAATGAATTAAACTCATCTGATCACGAGAGAAACTCTGAAGTTAATGAATCAAAAAATAGTAACCGAATAAGCTATCACATCAGAATTCCTACTGGAGGGCATTTTTACAAATTCTACCTCTATGCATCTCCTACAAATATGGATATAACTGAAAGTATTCCGTTAATTTTTACATACTTGATTGAAGCTCCAATTCGTATAACAAGTGCAGAACAACCTTACGTTGGGGCAATATTAGGACCTTACGAAAAATATAAAGAATCTACCGAGAAAATTTGACTCTAGATTAAATATTTTTGAAATTATGACAGAATATAAAATTTCAGTTTCTATTATTGAAATTAGAACAAGAAATGCATTGTCTTGATGAATAGAGTTTTGTTTTCTATATCTACTTACAAGTAGATATACTATTATAATTTTATTTTAAATTGATTTATTTCTTAATTCGTAAGGGGTATTTGTATGAAAATTTGATCCCACTACTTTTGAATAGCGAGTTAGTTTTCTTCAAAAATTCATTATCTTTTGAATTTATTCAGAATGAATTTGATTTTAGTCCATGTAAATACTAATGAGTACCTTGGAATAGTTCTGAATGATGCTGAGTTATATCGGGTTTAAGCTGAGATATCACAGTCCTGAAAACTCATAAAAAACTATCAAAAACAGCTTTTCAACTTTCGGAAGTTTGTTTAATTCTTATAGATAAACTTGAATCTATATTTCAAAAGGTTCAAATATTTGTGGATTCCGAATCAGATTAAAATGATAAAAATACTGGTAAAAAACAGAATTTTTGTCGGTATGGTACAGCTAGTATGGTGCTTAAACAAAATTTTCGATTACGTATAGAGCTCAAATCTCAGCCTAATTAAATTTTGAAATTAGTTTTCAGAAAATATCTTAGATTAGAGTATTTTAAGCATAGATTTTAGCATGAATAAAATTATCTCTGTCTTAATACAGTTACATATTATTCAATTTTGCTTGTTTTTCGAAGTAGTAGTCTTCCAATCGTGTTCGAAATTCAACTCATTAATGACCCCAAATAGGAACTAAAAAGGGAGTTAAACTCTAGGGGTCCTCAAATCCTAAATTAAAAAGTACTAAAATTTTATTACGGCCTACTACTGTAACCAATGGTTAGTAAACATAGTCTGTCATAGTTTCTATCAAAAGAACTCTTACTCCGTTATACTCCTAGAAGAATCCTAAATATATTCTATCAAAGCCTTTCTCCATTTACCATCAAATCTGTTTAATATTCACAAAATTTCTCTTTTGATTCCCTGTAACGTATTTACAAGAACTACAAACTGTTTATTATCTTCGTCTAATATTCAAAAGTTTCTGCAGGAATCCTCTGTTTGGCAAACCTGGAATAATAAAGCTAAAATTGAGAGAGATGTTCAGAAACATTGATTTTGAGCTGTGCTATTGATGTCATTAAATGTTTGAATGAAAATAAGAAGATGCCAAATATTTCACAAATAAAGATCTCTATTTCGGGCATACTCATCAGTGTGATACATGCCATATAAGTACATTTTTTAGAATTTTATAAGGGACCTTATTGGTCCGATTTTGTTGCTAATGTTACAATTGGTTCCTCCCTGTTACCAGGTAAGAAATATGGTTTTAATAGATTTCCCAGTTTTTTTGAGATTATCTAGTGTCAATAGTTATTAATTAGTGTTAGATATTATTTCATACGTATCCAGGGTTGTTTAAATAAAGGGGGGGGGGGCAATTAATTATTGGGTTGTGGTGAAAAATTGAGTGATTTGTAGATTTGTTTCCAACTCTTCTCGTTTTCTTTTCCTGGGAGGGGGTTGGGAGGCCATTTGATTTCTTTCTCTTGGTTTAGGTAAGTTCATTGGCTTTACATGGTTCTTTTGGACGCAAAGGTTGGGTTTTTGTTGGTTGATTAGGTAGGCTTCAGCTGCTTTTAAAGTGTAACCGTTTTTCCCAGTTGGTTTGTAAATAATTTCAAAATTTTGTGGGGAAACTTGGGCGTCACATCTTCTTAAGTGCTCTCTGATGGCCGTCTGACCCTTGTGTAGGTGCTCGTCTATTCTGTCCTCTAACCGTCTCGTCGTGTAGCCAATATACTCAGAGTTGCAAGGACATTTGAATTTGTATACCACGTTGTTTTGTTTAAGTGTGTCCATTTCATCCTTTGAGCAGTTGCTGAACAATTTTTGAGTTTTGAAGATTGTACGGAGATTACCATTCGGATAAGTTTCACTGAAAATTTGGTTGATTTTTGTCTGGAATTTAGATGCAACTTTATCTCCTTTGAACAACAGGTTCAGGGTTACTGTTGCGCCATCCTTTTCTTTTGGTTTTCCTTTAGGGGTGTAAAGCTTCGACAACCGGTCATTGATCAGCTCAATTGGATAATCATTGGCCAGAAATATACTAATCAGGTTTTCCATTTCATTCTCCCACGTTGATTCAGATGCAATTCTTCGGGTTCGTTTGGCTAGGGCAGTTATCAATCCCCGTTTTATCTTCATAGGAACAAAAGAATTAAAATTGAGTAGCTGTCCAGTGAACGTACTTTTTCTGTATATTCCTCTTGTCAGTGAGCCGTCTAAGTTTCTTGTTAATCTGACATCAAGGAATGGTAGACTGTTTTCGATCTCTCTTTCTTCTGTGAATTTTATTTGATCGTGTGCGAGGTTGAGGCTGGCCAGTAAGCTTTCGAAGTTCTGGTTGTTATTGACTATGACAAAAGTGTCGTCCATGTAGCGATAATAATGATTGAATTTATCAATAGTAGGTTTGAGTGTCGTTGTCTCTAATTTAGCCAGGAAAAGGTCTGCTAGGAGGGGACCAAGGAGATCCCATTGCCACCCCGTCTTTTTGGACATACATTTCCTCGTTGAAACTGAAGACGACATTTTTGCAGCATAAATTCAAAAGTTTCCTTACCCAGTTTGATGGTAGCTTGAAGTCTGCTTGGTTGTTTTTCACATAGTCTCCAATGAATTCAACTGTTTCCTTTAGCGGTACATTGGTGAACAGGGATACGACATCGTAGGAAAGCATTGTTTGATCATTAACCTTGGCATCTTGAATTTTTTCAACGAATTCAAATGTGTCTGATAAGGAATGTTGGCATAATGCTGTTTTCATTGGTTGAAGTATCTCAGTTAGCCATTTCGCTAGTTCACTCGTCGCTGCTTGACTCATATCCAGGATTGGTCTCAAAGGGATTTCTGGATCACTTTCATTTCGGTTCATTTTGTGTACTTTTGGGAGTCCATATAACCTGTTTGTTGTGCTGTTGGAACATCTGAGGTTCAGGTACGTGGCGTGATCGATGTGTTTATTCCGGAGCATCAGCTTTAGTTCCTCATTTACTTTGTCCTCAAAGATTTTAGGTTGATGGTCTTTGAGTTTTGTTCTGGTCTTTGTAAACTTTGAACGATCAGACAGTATTTTGTTCATTGATTCAATATACCTTTCTTTTCTTAGAAGAACCATTCCAACCCCTTTGTCCGGCTTGTTGTTGTAATCCATCTTGCTAAATACATCTTGCCAGGCTCGTTCTTAATGACAAATTGTTCAAGCATTAATTAGCAAGTTCTAGTCTAACAGAAACAAGATCAGCAACAGAATAAAAATATTTCTGATCTGGAGTAAGAAGAAAGTGATGCCAAAATTTTCACAAATAAGGGCCTTTATTTCGGGCATGCCATATATATAATTATATGTTCAGACAGGAGTATGGATGTTAATGGTTATATTAAAAGTTGATTGGCTCCTACTGAGTTTGTACATTGACCATTTTTTCAATTTTATTTATTTCCCCCTTATGACTAAATAAGGAATAAATATTGCAATGCTTATTTATATGTTCATTTCAGAATTGTAAAATTTTACTCAATCGAAAAATACATCTAATCATTCCATCTTTATCAAAAAATTGTAAAATTATTCTTGTGATAACTCTTGATGAAAATATCCCAAGATATAGTACAATGTAAATATTACATGAATATTTATCTGCTTGATTGATTTTAATTTTAGAACGACATTTTAATTTTTCCTTATGGGAGTTTTAATACAAATGGGGGCGTCAAAGATCCCCGAATGTCGTTATAGGGTAAAAAATTTTGTTGGTAGCATTGTACTTTCCCGGACAACGAACCGAAGGGTTAGGGTTAAAATTGTTGATATCTCAAGCTTAAAATTAGATATTTTGGAATTTCAAAATGCTATCCGGTGCTAAATTGAGCGCTCTACAAGATGGTATAATTTTTAATGTGGTAAGGATGAAAACTAAATTAAGACGAACTGTTAAAAATAGGATATTCATAATAAATTATAAAAGGTTATATTCAAATAAATTCTAGATTTCTGATTTATATAAAGTGTCACACTTAAAGCATGATTTGCTCGTCTTTCTGTCACTGGATCTTGGACAAATAGAGCATCTTTCTCGTCCAATGATTTTCAACTTTTTGCTAGGAGGCTCAATAATTGCTGGAATTTGTTCAGTTGTGCTATCAATGTAACAGCACAGTTACCATATGCTCTTAATGTTCCTTAAAAACCTTATTTATTCATTTACACTACTCAACAGTAATAATGTAAAAATACAAACTCTTATGTACACGATTCCTATTGACCAATCATATTGAAGGACCCTTATTAACCAATGAGATCAATGGAGGTTAATTTGTTTAATCACGTGGGTACACAGTTCATATTTCTCTGTGTACACCTCGTGGTAAGTCGTAAAAACTATGAATCTCTCCTCTTCATATTTAATGTACCTTTATTAGCCTTTTCACTGCATTTATCACACAAATATACAGTCCTCATAAATACATGATTTTACCAACCACCACATCAACAAACGTAGACGACATAATTTTATCTTCATTCTTTATCAAAGACTTTGCAAGAGTTCTCAAAAAAATTCTTCTTGCTTGTTTAGGCCTATTTTTGTATATATTCGGCCACCTTATGGAGTGCAGGACAAATGCGTTGTATGCAGCTATATCTAACATATTCCAGAAAATTGTCAGAGGCCACCTTCGTGTTGAGCGCCGACAAGAATAGTTACCGATAAGTTTATGTTTACCACATTTATTCTTGTTATAATATTCTATTATTTCGGGCTCTGATTCTGTTGAATCAGGTTTTGAATGCATGGAACTCAGAAGCAAGACTGGTCTATCTTTCTTACTCCCGAACCTCAGGATTGTTGTTGAATTATCATGAAATATGTATTCTTTTTGACCTTCTGAAATCTTAGGAAAAAGGGGAAAAATGGAAACTTGAGATTAAAATGGCAAAAAAATCGCAAAATTATCTAGGAAACTAAAAGGTGTAGAGAATTAATTTTTTGATATTTTTTTAAAAGCACAGTTGATTATGATATTAAAAATAGAAAAAATCGCAAATTTTCCACCCTAATTATTAATAATGATTTATTATATAAACCTATTTTCGATGAATTTGAGAATTTATGATTTTCACAAAAACCTCATTTTTTCATTGAACACTGACTACCTTAACTGTTATTTGGATTATTCTATTTGAAGGATTTGAAAGAAAACTTTCAAGAGCAAAACTTCTCTTGTTCTGCACTGCTTTAAAAAAATTTGTTTTAGAGTCATATCTTGACTTCTTTTTCAAATTATCGCTTATCACTCCGATCGGGAAATTGTATACTGATAAACATTTTTCCAATGTATAGGTGTTGGAATTAAATATCAAAAAAATCAATTGATCGATCTAGGGAATATAATATTTTTTTAGATCAATATTTTGTCGAACTCGTGATAGAAAAAAATTTGAATTTTGAAGATTATATTATTTATGATTTTTATGCGCTCCAGTTTTATCATTCCAGTTGAAATCCCATCTAATAATCTAACCATAACTCAGTTTAGTCTTGATGTCAAAAGAAACTACTCATGAAATGTAAAATGCTTTTCCTGCACACTTTTTTTCATATAGTAAATAAATAAATGTACAGTATGTAGCTGGAAAAATTGAAATTCTCCTATATTCGAACAGTTCATCGAGTAGTATTGAATAGCTGTATAAATAAGGGTGGACAAAACAAAATTTTTCACTCCAAACCCTTATATGCTAGAAAGATTAAAGCACACACCAGTCGAAATAGAATAAGTTACAATGTGTTCTGTGACTTGGTATCTTCGTAAAAATTTAAAAAAATCAATAAATTTGAGCTCCTTTAATCATTATTTTTCTACTTTGGTAAAAATCTGTGATTACAAAGTACTTAATTTTCACTCATAAAACTATATATTTCAATTGTAACCTATTTTTTAATTCCAAAGATAATTTATTTCATTTTCATTTATAATAAAAACTTGCATCTAGTGTTTGTGAAAATTTCAAGGTATCTTTTCCAAAAAGGTGATGTATCGATTTCGTATTGTAGGATCCCCCAACATTGTGATCAATACATTTTAGAGCTGTGCCATTCAATAATTTCTATCAGCGTCTCCAATGATGGATCGGATTTGCTCATCTGCAACTATCCTGAATGTCTTCAATGTCAAGAAATAATCTCAGGAAAAATCAGACATTGATTTGAAAATTTTCTCATTGAACATAGAGAGGGTTTCATACAAAGTTGAAATTGAAAATTAGAGACGAATAATTCATATTGCCACTGTAGCCCTTTGGCTCAGCTATCCCTTCTAATTTCGAATATATTCGTTCTCTTTTTTAAGACCATTAATTCAGCGATAAATTCATTTTGAATTGCATACCATGCAATGCATATAAAAACCACGTATAAATCTCTTATTTTGATTTAATTGGGCAGTAATTATTTGTCAGACTCAATGAAGTTAAAAAATTTAAAAATCTCGTGAATTCTAAATAAAAATTTGTATTATTTGTTTAGATGTCTCGATGTAAATTAAAAATAATTTCTTAAATTAAACCGCATATGATATTATTTTATAACTATTTTAGTTTAAAATTATTCTAAACAATCATCATGTCTATCTGAATATACAGAGATAGTCACATGAAGTTATAAACAATTTTATCAATAGATGCTAATTATGATTGTTGAATTTTAACCCTTTCGTGCGGTTCGCCCTACATTAATGATCATTAGGTTTTATACAAAGATCTAAACGAAGATCTGCTGAAAATTCGTAAATATACTCTTTTAATTGTATGATAATTATCATCATGGTCTCAAAATTTACTGAAGATTTTTCTGAAACTGAGGCCGACTTTCACCGGTTTAAGAAAATAAATTTGAAAAAGAATTTTTTTGGAAAGAATCTAAGACATTTTTGAATTTCGAGTTGGCATGATTATTCCATTTTTTTATCTTGAGTTGAAATCCTTTGTCGATTTCAAGGTATGAGGGGAATTAAAGATGATTTTTTCAGGATCACCAAAAGATGAACAAACCAATTTTCAAGCAGTATTTTCAAGGGGTAGAACCCATAGCTTTTGACAGGGGGCTCCAAAATAATAAAATATATTCGAAATCAGCTCAATAAATTGATATAAATTTTAAATATATATGCGAAATTTTAATCCTAAATTAGTTAGAAAAAACTGTAACTTTTGTATTTGGACCGTTTGGTCAACTCAATAACAAAATAAAATCTATTTAAACCTCATGCGTCATTTTTTTCTTATGAAGGTTTCAATACATATGGGGTATTAGATGACTCCAAATGTTGAGACTTTAATTGACTAGAATAACAATTTGGTTACATCTTAAGATCATGTTTGTTCTCCTAACATTTAGTCGAGAAAAGTTACAGCCCTTGAAAGAAAAAAAACCTCTAACGACCGTTGGCAGATGTAAAAAAAATTTGAGAAAAAACGGATAGCACCACGAGAATCAGCGTTAAATACTTAAATTATTTCAAGACTTCACGTATATGTGTCTATAACGAAATCTGTGGATGTGACACTAACTGCACCACACTAACTAATAGTCAGTAACTATCAATATAACTATCATCCCAGAACCCATTACACATATTTGATTTATTTGATCTAAGGCTAATATTATAAATTTCTATAAAATATAAATTTCTAAACGTGAATAAATATCATAAGAAGAAAGTGAAATTTTGATTAGAATCTTTTTCAAAATCAATTCCTATTTAAATTAAATTATGGGTAAATATTGCATGTCAGTGTAAGGTCTGATGACAACCGACGAAAATAAAAGCTTTTATCCACCTTAACCACTCGTCGTTCTACTAAAGATCATGACAACAAGCTAACATTTTCCAAGAAACCAGGCAGCTTATGACCAGAAATTCTTGTACGATTTTTGCCTCTTTCTTCAAAAGTTTTAGAATACTTACATAATTTGAAAGAAAAAAAAAGATTTATATGAAAATAAGTTTAATCATTAAAATGTACATACATCATTTTTAGTTTATCCTTATATGATTGATTTTATTTCTATAAATAATTTCTAAAAGTTTCTGACGTAGAAATAACGTCGTATGTAGTCGTTGTCTTGATCATAATGAAAGTATGGTGGAATGTAACGTTCAACAGCCTTGCAATTCTTATTGAACTCCTTCTCTATTTGTTGAATTTTTGGCCGAATTTTCTGCGTATAAATATCATTAGGAAGCCAGCAAGGCAAATTATTCAATTTATTTTTGACTTTCTCACTAAATGGCCAGCCCATTAGGCGATGAAATGGTGCAAAATCATAGCCAGTTTCATTGGAAATTTTCATAATCCATTTTTCTTCGATAGTGAAGCTTGAATCGCGATTATTTTCATGATCTAAACGCATAAGGTAGAGGGCATTTCCTAAAAGGCCTGCTCCAAATTTCCATCCAAGATAGTTGTAATAAGTCAAAAGAATTTTTCCCTTGAGAGGCCAAATTGGGTTTTTCCAATGATTCATCAGCTCTATTATCTCAGCTCTTTTGAACATTAACGAGTTTGGTCGAAATACATTCATGACTTGTGTGTAGTTATAATCGACAAGACAAAATAAATTATTGAAACTTTCATCAGAACCTGTTACTTTCCAGTAGTCTTTTTCAAAATTATGTCCCAACTCATGACAGAATCCCCAGGCACCTTTTTGAATTTTCATCTTTTTTGGGTCAGCTACAAATTGAAACCAATCTGTCTCACAAACCCATGGATAGCCTGAATGTCCATAACTATAGGCTGTTTCAATATCAAATACGGCAACTTCATTCCTAGCTTTACGCCAATTACTTCCGACAAAGAAATGATTGATTTTAACCCAGTTATCAAATGTTTTTGTAGTTATAGCCAGCTGTTCTCCTCTTGCTTCATACGCGTGTTCCATTTGTACACAATGACTGTGTATATCTCCTTCTAGTTCAACCCAAGGGAAATCTGTCTCATCCTTGGTTTCATCCCAAACTTCTTCAGCATTTTGTAGACGTCTATTGAAGCGAGCGGCTTTATAAACTCCATTCAACTCAATATTCAAATGGCCATCTTCGATATTGGCTCCTAGAAAATTTAAATAAATTAATCCTCCAAAAGGATGAAATGTTTCTTCTTGGAAATCTTTCAAATTCTCTTCTGTAGTAACTTTTGACCAGCGTCTGATATAATCTTTATGTTCAATATCATCAGTTGTACATCCAACTTGGATTTTCCATACACTTGAATATCCTTCGTGGATTCTATAGCTCCAAGGTTGCGTGGAAGATACACCATAGCCAAGATAAATTCGAGAATTACTATCAATAATATCAATACTGAGACGAACATTGAAAAGAGCTCTTGCATGCGGACCGACTATTCCAGGAAAATACGATGAGCCAGGAAGTGTGATTTTTCTTTCAATTAAACCATTTAATTTCATATCCCTGATGGAGTTTAAAACCGTACGTTTTGGACCTTTCTTCAAGGGTTTACAACGACATGGACCAAAGAATTTAGCATACTCTAGTATACCTTCCAATTTTTTGTTCGACCAATTATTCTCTAGTATTTTCTTCTTCAAATAATTTCCCCACGTTCCTACAAATTTATGTCGACCAAAGTTCAAAGGTAAAATCCAATGTTCAATTGGATCATTGATTATTCTATTGATAATGCGTAAGGGAGTTGGCATATTTTCAAAATTCATTTCATCCAAATCAAAGTTAACAGCTTCATCCATTGAGCCATACTTTTCAAAAGCGTAATCTTTCGAAAAGTCCACGTATAGTCTTTTGAGTAAATTTAGTTGGTTCTCAGTAGCATCTCGAATAGATGAAATATGAAGGACTATCGACGTATTTTTCATTAGCAGTTCAATCAAATTTTCAGCTTTTTCTGTCCAATTATTTAAATATACAATTTGACCTTCCTTTGTTTTTATTAAAGAATTAATCAGGAGCCGTGGCCTAGTACAATTGTGACATAACCATTTGATAACAGAATATAACGGAACATTATTAAACTTTCGACGATAAGCCTCTTGTTCATGGGGAAACAAGGATGAACCAAGAGAGACAGCAAACCTGAATTTTCTCCGATATCTTCCAATTAGTGTTAAGCAGCTATCACCAGCGGCCAAAACACAAATTTGGGAATAATCAACTGGAATTAAATATCCGTCACTAGGTCTTGCCAAAAATTTTGTATAATTACTTAGATGCGTTATGTTGAAAGTTTTTCTTCTAGATACTTGAATCGATTTCAGCTCATGGAATGATTCCTAAAAATAGAAATTGATAATAACCGGATAATTAGCAGAAAAGACATGAGATCATTACTCTATAAGATATATCTTTTCTAAACGGCTATTTTTTGCCTGATCAATATTTTTAATTGACTCACTTCTGGCCAGCTTAAATATTCAGGTAATTTCACGTTGAATTTTTCATCTTCAATTTCTTGATGTTTATACTTTTCAATTAGTTTTCCATAGGCTGTAATTTCAGATAATGTAAAGTTTCTTGCCTTTTGCCGGAATTCGAATGGATCACCAGAAGCCAATACTATATATCTTGCAGTCATCTGTTGATTCCAAATATCAGAGCCATTCAAATATAAAGTTGTTACTTGATAATTTCGTTTACTATTGAGGTTTTTTGCAATCAACCGAAAATGCAAAAAGTTTTCCTTTTCATTGCAAAGATTAACACTCGAGGCAAGATAAACGTCAAACCAATTATTGGGAATATCTATGAGAAAAATTATCATGTGATTGGCTTTATGTTTTGGAAAATTTTAACATTAAAACTAAACAAAATCTAATTCATGAACAACTATAATATTTTTTCTTTAAAATATTTCTTCAATTATCTTTTTTTCAGCTGATAATTTTACAAAGGTCTAAAATAATACAAATAGAAATAAATTAACTTTTATTTTTATTTGATCTAGGGATCTTTCCCTATTTGACTTAATATTAACTGTATCTAAAAGACAAAAATGAATTTTTAATTCATTAGTTTTGAATCTTTCTGACTTTCTTGCGAGTTATCGGAAAAATTCTAAATATATCCTATTTATGAAGGAATGTTTAGACAATGTCTAATAGACGCATTCACACCAAAGAGATCAAGTCAGTTTGACGTTTGAATGTGAGAAAAATGCGTTAAACTAGAACTCCTGATAGATTCAAGACTCAAGATAGGAAAATGTATTGAAAATGTAACAAATGATTTTCTTCATATTTTTTATACTGAAATAAAAAGTCAACTGTTCTTGAAAGGAAAATCTCTAAAAAGTTATTTTCAATAAAAAGTGAATGCTAAGTCGGAAATAAATCTGTGAGATTTTGGTTCAATATCCAAGCGTCTACTCTATTCAATTTATCTCAGAAGCGAAATATGCTTCTGTCGAATATTCTTCGGAGAGCATTATTGCTAAATATGTCAATCATCCATTGACTATGTCTTGCTTTTAAAAAACTGTTTTACTATCTGATACTTGATTTTGACAATTTCGATTTATGCTGTCAAAAGAGAAAAAATTTACTCCTAGAAAAAGTTTTAAAAAATCTTATAATCATGAATTTTTTAGCACCTAATTTTAGTAAAAGATCGGTTAGCTTGATGAATTTTCTAGCTTGAGGAAGAAATAATCATTTGATTCGTTCAATTAAACCGAAATTCTTCCTATGACGAAAAATTTTATTCTTTTAAAGAAAATTAATAAAAGGAAAATTAATTTTTCCTTAAAAGAAATTGTTATTATTTTTGGGGATCTTCAAAAATAGATTAACCAAATTATATTACTGCATAATATCAATTTGTCTTTTTTGGTTAATCATGTGTTTACAGATTAAGGAAGTGAAAAAGAAAGTAATTGATTTCAAGTAAGCATATTACAAAATTCCAAGTCTAAATGACTTGGGTACTTGAAATCTATTCCTTATCTTTCAGATCAGAGAAGGCTTTTATGAAATATTTTTTTAAAATTACTTAACTACTTGTTAACATTTATGTAAATGTTATTGTAGTTAGAAGAATCCTCGGAACGATTTAATGGACAATTCTATGCGAATAAATCATGCAAAAGCCAGAAGCTATAGTTAACATATGCCCTGGATTCTACCATTATTTATTGTAGATCCGATCTCTTTAAAACAATCTTGATCTACACTTTGGCTAAAATTCTAAAAATTGAAGCCAATTGACATGAAGTTAAGAATTCAGAAAATATAATACTCAATATTTTTCTCTGGAAATTTTTTTAAAAATTCCATCATGAAATGAATTCTTGCGTTATTGAGATAGAAAAAATTTCTGAATAAAATTCAAATTGGCCAAAATTAGGCTATTTTAAAATTTTGAAAATGTACTAAATTTCTACTTTTTCAAAGTTTAAGCTGGACATTTTCATCAAAAATTAAAGATTTAAGGCAAGTGATTTCTGATATTCGGGATCATCATTAGACGAAGAATTCGAATTTGACCATTTTCATGTTAACTAGCTTTAATCAGAGGAAATATTAAGTTCTCACCAGAGAGCAAAAGGTTCTAGAAAATAGTCATATTCAAATGTGTAATACAAAAATAATTCATTGAATTGAATTCTGAAGTCTTTTTTTCGCTTCAGTAAAAGAAAGAATTAATTTTTATATCTGACTTCATTTAAAATTCTTTAGTGTACTGAGAGTTCATGTAACCCCAGAGAAATTTGTCACCTAAGATTGAAGTTTTCAAAATTTTTAAATATTAGTAAATTTTAGGATTAAATATCTAAATTTTTAAAAATTTTGGGCTACTTTTGGAAATTTTTTAATAAATTTGGGACTATTTTTGAGAATAACCCTTAATTTAAATAAGTCATTTATGGACAACTACCTGTTAAAATTTATAATTAGCTCACGCGCTTTACATACTTAGGTATTAGATCGAAGAAATTGAAAATTAATGACACGTGAACTCTTCCTCCGTTCATTCGGTTCTAGATTCTTGATTCAAATAATTTTATTATTAAAAATTCATTTGATTTTTATAGAAAAATAATGAATATTTTCAGGGAAGTATTTTTTTAAAAGTGATCGCTTATAACAATTATTCAACTTCGATATCTGTACATTCGAAATTTAATATACACCAGAAGTAGACCCAAAATAATCTCAAATTACTAATGATTGAGATTGAGTTTGATCAAGTAAAGTCATTTTAGCTGAGATTAGCATTAAAACTCATTTTTATTGACAGGATAATTAACTGAGCTAACCATGTGGTAAGAATGAAGTAAATTAATTTCTTTTACTAATTGGTTCGTTTGACAGCAAACGTGTAAAATTATTTTTTAGAATGAAATTTAAATTTAAAATCAAGTCATATTTTTTATGTCAAGATTTTAGAATATTTTTATAAAAACAACACATTTTTTAGCTATGCATTCTTACTATTATTCTAATCACGAGTTAGAATTCCTTGATTAAAAGGTAAGAAAACTATTTAATTTTCATGACTTGAATTTTACGAATATCTGATTTTTCCAGGATCCCATAGAACGAAAAGAATGAACGAGAGAATATGAACTAGAACAGATAAAAGACCAAAAGATCATGCTTTTACCATTTCCTTCAAGACGGATTAATGATCTCCTTTAGTAATAATAATAATTTTATTTATTGTTTTGAAGAGATAACTTTATCCCAATAAATGAATGTACTTGGTTGTAGTGTATGTGGTTGCTTTGTCTATATTTTCCTTGAGTTTTTTAGTCAAAAAGAAAAGTTATATTTCTGAAGACTTTTTTTTGCTTTTTAACTAAACATGTATTTACTGAGTGAATAGCTCGAAACTTTCCTTTTCAGTTATTCAATTTTTCATGAAAATGTAAATTTTTCAGAATTTTAAAGGTAAAAAAGCATAGATAAATCCAATAGTTTTAACCCTTCAAGTCCCATTGTTTCATCAGTGAAACACAACTCTTTCTCGAGCGATAATTTTAACTAAAAGATACCTAAAACATTTTGTTCACCCCTCATTAGAAGGGAAATTTATTAAGCTATAAAATCATGTATAAGCCATAAAGATAGCTGTCCGCTGATGCACACTAAAGTTACTTGAAGAAGGGTGATTTTTTGAAAATTTTGTCAAATATTTGAAAAATATTTAGAACGTTTTTTTGAAAACCTATTTGCTGAGGTCTTAAAAAAATTAAATTACTTTTTATCGTAAAACAATAATAGCTCTAGATTTCAAATATGCAATCACCTGTTCGATATCTCTTATAGTTTAGAAGATAACTGGTTTTAGAGACAAAAAATGCCAATTTTAACCTCTATTATCTTTGATATGATAAGTCGGCTTACAAAAAGGAATTCAGATTCAGAATCAGCGTAATTATTTTGGTTAGGTTGCAAATTTTCTCAATAATTTGGGACATGAAGGGTTAATATATATTGAGTTTATAATAAATATTGATAAACTTGGGTTTACTTACAGTAAGATGATAATCCAAAGAAAATTACAATTTTCTCGAGTCTATAGATTCCCTCTAGGGAAATTCCATAGTAACGATAGAACTTGGAGTCGATTCTTTCTTGTCCATAATAGAGCGGTAATTGAATTGTATCAGCATTTCCGTCGACCAAAGCTTCCGTCGTTGATATATGGCTCTCAACAGGGTTTTTATATAAGATGTTATCACCTGAAAAATTTTAAAGGAAATTAACATTTTAATTAAATTAAACTCTTCACAATTCATTTCAGTTACCGCCAAATCAGATGAGAAACTTGTAACAGAATCATAATATAATTGTCGGTAAAATGTTATTTTCTTACGTGTTAGATCTTCCTTTGGAACTCTATATTTGTAACTTGTTTCAATTGTCACACCTGGGCCCAAGTCAACAGAAAAGAATCCTGGCATAGTTTGAAAAATCAGCAAAGTTTGAATAAGAAGTATCATGATTTCTTGACTAGAAATTCACAGGTTAAATCAGCAAATTTTCCATAATCTTTTCTCACTCTCAATTAACAGAACTAAATTTACAACAGTCTATATTTCTCTCCTATATATTTATAATCCTAGATGATTTTCTATTGGTTGAGCCTAATGATATGATTTAATATGTTGAAAAGTTTATATTTATGCATAATTGAATCACTTAGAATAAAATACTGTAATTTATTAATTTTCAGATAGGATTACGGATATTTTTAAAGATTCTTAAAGTAGCAGGAAAAAAAATAAAGATATACTCAATTATTATTATTTCGTTGATTTCAGTTTTGAAATTCCATCTCATACCTATTTATCTCTTTGATAGGCCTTGATTGATTTTTTTTCAATTTTCAATAGTGAAGTTAGTCTTTGTATGAATAATTCTATATGAAAGATACCTTTTGAATACTTTGATTAATTCTACATATTTAAAAACATGAGAAATTTAACTTGAAATGGAAAAATTTAATTTCAAGAACTCGATAGATTGGACATCAGATTTTGTGACAGTATTAAACAATGGTAACTTTGACAGATAAGAATTAAATACCAACAGTTATCTTTGAAGAGAAATTGGTACATTAAAATGAGATATCTGTTAGACCAAAGCTTTTCTGGATTAAAAATAAATTATCGTGAAACATACTGATATATGTATTCATCAAGACTCTTATTACTACCATGGTGGCCATGGTAAGAGGGATTGAAGCTGTTTATTAATAAATTCGGCAATACGCAGAGGAAAATCAGACAATGTATTTATAATTACTTCGGAAGTTCATTTGTTACAGTTTTTCTCTTGGAAAATGTGAGAGAAAAAGATAAAATTTGTGTATTTAGATGGTATATTCTCTTTGGAAAAAAATTTAGATTAATTTATCTTGAATGCGTAGATGTAAAAAATAACTTTATTGAGGTAAAAGTATTTAGATATCTGAATAATCCATCTTTTAGAATAGTTCAGTAAACTCTGAAGAATCTTTTGATTTTTTATTGTCTGAGTCATTAATGCTTTCTTGATCCTGATCTTCTGGGGTTTCTTCTGGGTCTGATTCCTCAGAGAGATTGAGACTTTCAGTTTGTTTATTGGGTTGAAGTGGATCAAGATTCTTGAATTCTAACTGCATAGATTTTCCATCGAAGCAATTCTCAGCAGGTTCTATAAGAAAGGTATAAATAATATTCTAATCTTAATCATTAAGGATTAATATCATATGATAGGAATTTTTTCTTGTTTTGAAATGTTAATGGATTATTATCAAGAGTTATGACTAGTAGTATAGAGTTGTAACAATATAGATTAAAGTCGTATTTCAAGATTATTAGGTTGCGTCAGATGTAATGAGATTACAACTTTCTTTTGCTCTTAATCTAATTTAATAGAAATATTCTCAAAATTATAAGAAAATTAATTATTAATAAAGTAGAATTTAATCAAGGTACATGGAATTATGAATTACTTGCTAGTGCCTTTAGATGATCATAAACTTTTTCAGGCTTATCCCTTTTAGGAATAGGTTCTTCTGGGAAATCTATTACATGAGTTCTTTTGAGTGATGATTCCGTAGGTGCTAAAATTTGAAAAAAAATAGATAAATTATCAGTTAAATTCAAAAGATTTTCAAAGATAAAATAGAGAAGAATGTTTCTTCAAGAAAAAGACATTGAAAATAAAATTTATTAAAATTATTAAAAAGAGTTGAGTATTATTCCAGATAAAAGTCAGGAGAAAAATGTTGAAAAAAGTTTAAAGAAAAATATAGCCCACTTTTGAATTTCGAGCAAGACATTTTTGTTGAAAATAAGATAAAGAGGAGATTAAAATTAGACAAGGATATCAGGAAAAAATCAAGATTTTTGGATTCCCTTCGTTATTATGTGAAAGCCGAATTAAGATTTCTTACAGCTAGAAAATCTAAGATTCCTGAAAAAAGATTTCGATCATCTTCTTAATTTAAAATCAACAAAAATTATATTCAAAAGGTGGACACATTTTTCTTAACCCGAATTATTTTCTTTCATCACCCAAATTAGAAAATTTTTAAAATAGCAAAATTATTATGCTGATTCCGAATTTGAATTCGATTTTGAAAGCCAACTTTTCGCTAAAATCATAGTGATGGTTTAAATTGTCATTTTAGGCTCTAAAACGAGTCTAATTTTTCCTTTTTTTTTTATCTTTTTTCCTCAGCAAATAGATTCGCAAAAAACTTTCTAAATGTTTTTTTGAATATTTGACTATGTTTTATGTTTTCGGATATCATGAATACTTACAGGAATCCTTTTCTTCTTGCTTGGAAGATTTAAGTTCTTGTGATTCTAAAAATGAAACTTGATTGAAATGTGAAATCAACTAAAATAATCAAATTACTTACTAGCAGGTAATTTTAGATCACTTTCATTCTTGTTGAGTCTAATCCAGATAAGAATACTTTTGATTATAAATCGCCAGTTCTTAATTGCCCTCTCCTGTACCTCTTGAGCCTTTTTTAATTTTTTCTCTTTCAACTGTTTAGAAAATAGCTTGAGAACTTTATCAACATTTTCCTGACAAACGACAACACCAGAGATGATTGGATGAGCCCATCCGCCAGCAGAAAATTGCCAACCGACAACTGCAGGTGCATAGTCAATTTTATTCTTTTTGCAAACTTGACCCAATCCTATATGAGTATGAAATGATTATTTATTATATCAAAAATTCCTTCATGATACGTACCATCAATGGCGAGATGAACACAATTACCAGGGATCATTTTAGGCATGTAAATTTCAACATTGTTATGTTCATTTTTCGGAACCTTTCCGTCTTTGGCAATGGGTGGGATATAGTCTTCTACTTGCCATGGACCATACAGTTCACATGTTTGTGGGGCATCAGTAACTTGCTGTAAGAGTTTTCTCTTTGTACTCATTCGAGCGGCTACAACTTTAGCTGGTCTTTCACCTACTTTAACAACCTATGAATGAATTATAAACTTATTATCAATTTACCTTGGCTTCACGGAACCAAATTTCCCTTGTATGACATAGCCTGACATACTCTCTGGGATATACACAAGTTCCATTTTTAAGTTTACCAATAGGCTCCAATGGATACATTGCTTCATGTTTCAAGAGATTCTTCTCCAATGCGTACAATGGGTGTTTCTTATAACAACTTATTGTTTGAGGTAAAGGTTCCTTTAATAATTCAGTTATTCTTTTCTTTTCATGTAATTTATCTATATTTTTGAGATTCAGGTTGGAATCTTCTTCTATTATCAAACCAGTAAACTTGAATACATCCTTTTTATAACATGACTGATACCAAGATAAAATATCATGGATATCTTCACTATTCATACGTTTGTTCTGTGAGACAGTAGACCATTCATGATCGTAAAGATAAGAAACATCGTAAGGTGTTCTTTTCAGATAGGGAGTCTGACCAGAGATAACACGGGTTGATGTGAATGCATAAGAATAGCAATACTTTTTTCGATTGATAAATGTAACAGTCTCGTGAATTTTATCTATAATAGGAGAGCATGAGACGAACTCTTCTCGGTAAGGAAGGTATACTTCAGCGGAGATGAAGAAAGGGACCTCGTTGACTTCATTGCGGGGTAGACCGAAAAAAGAATGATTTTCTTCCTCATTAATGTCGGAAGACTTTTCTTCTGATGAATCGTCAGAGGAACTTATAATTTGACGTTTTCGTTTAATTTTCTTGGTTGTTTTAGGGGTATTTTTAACTTTTTTCTTTGTAGGTAGATTATTCGTTGGAGTAGCCTTGTACTGATGTGAATTGGGGCTAAATGACAAAATTATTCGAGTATCAAATCCGAGAGCTCTCATGAGAGATATAAATATCAGTACTGATGCGTGGGGTGAAAGTTGGTCATCCTCAAAAGCAGTTATTTCTCTCAAATCAAATCGTTTGGAAATTGTAGTAAACTTATTAATATGGAAAAGAATTGCCTTTAAGGTCTTCAAATCAGATATTGTTTCGGGGGTCGTCAAGAATTCTTGTGAAGCTTCTGAAAAAATTGATAATGAAAAGGCTTGGAATTCTCTGCTATCGCATTTGAGGTTTAATTGACGCCCAAACGCAAGCATAAACATGAAATCAAGTTTGTGAATTTTCTTTTGCATATCTCGCATATAACGAATAAATAAGAGTTTAGCTTTAATCTTGGGATCTACATCCTCTTTTGAGACACCTTTCAAATTCAAATCTAGAACGATTTCATTCTCTTCGGATTTCGGTGAGTTTTCAATATTCTTAATCAACTCTCCAAGGGCTTTAGTTTCATCAGTATCAGAAATAAGAGTTTCTTCGTCATTTCTACAAGGATTTCTATCACAATTCTCAACATTTTCCCAATCATCGCTGGACTCATTATCATCAGAAGACGATTCTTCAAGAATTTTCTTCTTTTTTGGCTTAAGATTTAAATTAGGCAAATTAAACTGTTTCAAATTGTTAAACGTAGAATGCAATCTTTTTTTCATATAATTTTCATACGCTTTAGTATTACATGTACTTGAGGGTTCTCCAATTTCTTCTTCGTCATCGCTGATAACTTTTAAGGGCTTAGGTTCCTTTTTAATCACTTTTTTTTTCGATGCATTCGATTTTGGTTTTTGAGCAGTATTTTTTTCTTTACATTCGTCATCTAATTCTTTTGTCTCTTTTATTCCTTCTTCTTTTTCATCAGTATTATTCTTGATGCTTTTATATCTGTTTTTTTTCCCATTAGAATTCTCATTGCATTTTCTGATCTCATCGTCTACTTCATGAGATGATAACTCATCAAGATTCGGCTTGATAGTAGTTTTAGTATTTGTTCTTCGTTTGCCTTTAAATTCTTTGCGATTCTCTCCAGCCTTAAGTGTGGGGGTTTTACTTCGGGCTTTAGAGGATAGGATAACGGAGTTAGACAAGCTATGATCAAAATCGTCTTCACTGTCAATCTCATCAATCTTTTCAATAATTGTTTTTGTAATTATTTTCTTTTTTTCTCGTGAACAGACTAAGTTGGCTGATTCAGGAGGTTTTTTATTTCTCAAACTTCTTCTTGTAGCCATATTTTAAGCTTAGATGGCTTAATAAGTAGAAAAACTAAAATAGAGAATTGAATCAATTTTTTTCAAAATTTTGTAAAATCGTGAATGATAAACAAAACACCTCAATATTTAATTTTTGTTATACTAAAATTTTCATATCATTTTTTCTTGGGACATTGATTTGAATTTACCGTAAATCCATGTGAAGTTAAGTGATGCTAGCAAGTGAATACAGGAAAGATTCATTTTTGGATGAGTCAATGCTTACTCGAAGCATTAATATCATGGCTGATCAATTGGAAAGAGTTTATGATCCGAATTCATACCGTGATATTGAATTAGATGAAAATCTTATTGGATACTTGCTTGATTTCAATGTGATAGATAAATCAACCGCTGATAATTTGCGAAGTTCTTTAAACCAAAGCGAACGGTTCAATATTCTCTCTGACTGTTTATTAAATCATAATGATTTTGATTATAATAATAATAGCAACTCAAAACAATCTTCGTTTCTTCTCGTGAATGCTCTAAGACAATACGGTTATCATTCTCTTGCAAATAAACTCGATATAGGTAGAAGAATTATACCTAATTCAGCTCCTGATATCTTTGTGAATGAGATTTACAATCAATGTAAGTTGAAAGTACTTAATGTTGGGAATTTTTACATGAATATTTGCTTCATTTCTGAACCAAAATTAGTCATTTTTATTTTTGATGATTAGACCAGTCTTTTATTGTACACTAATTTTATATGAAGAACTACAAGAATCATTAGTCACTATAATTAGATTACAGTACAGTACTCTCCTAAATTATTTAGTTAATTATTTTTTGTCAAATTTATAGGAATTAGATTTTGGGGTCAATCACATAAACAGTTAATATATTTTTTGTTCCAAGTTGGAAAAAAATTTCCATAATGCCCATATAATTAAAAAGATGTATATATTCAATAATATTATCGATTAAAATAATTGTCATTGTTTTCATTTTTCTCTGCACCAGAGTTAAAATGCATCGGAGAAACCCAGTTTTCCAATTTTTACATACATCTTATCTTTATATCCAATTATTCAAATGTCATCTAAGCAGAGGAAATATGAATCATTTCTCAAGCTTGGACTAAAAAATCCTTTTGCATACTACTATTCAATATATATACTTAGACAGATTTATAACATAGCATAGTATTGTCGTAGATACAGCTTGTCATGAAACAAGAGATAGAATAAATTACTTTCTGTATAATTTCACTTTGCATGTGATTCATAATTTTATCATAATCCATCGTATTTCTCATTGCTACTGTCTTTTAAGAAAATTCTGTACACTTTGTGGATAAACTGTCCAGAATATAATATTATTAAATCTCTCAACTTTTTATCGATTTGCTTTTCTAATTTGAGCTGAAAGTTTCTCCATTCATTTTCCAGTGTCACATTTAATATTTAGAAATCTAATCATTTTAAGCCACTTTTGACCAAGTTGGCACTCAGGTGAATGCACTTTTGAATAGAACATTCTTCCAAAAGCTATAACTGTTGAAATTAAATACAGACCTGTAATAAATTTTTGCACCCAGTATATAGGAATCTAAAAAGTACATTTATTAGACTTGATTTAAATATTTTTCAGCCTTCAATGCTAACCCAAATGAAAGATTACGTGGCCAAATCCGAATATGGATCCAAGTCAGTGCAATAAAGATAGGAGAAAATACTCTTGAGGCTATTAAAAATGCCTTAATTGAAAATGGAGAGCTTGAACAAGACGAACCTTACCAGAAAGCGCCTAAAGAATACTTGGAAGTAGCTCAAAATGATGAAAATGTTCCTTTCATGAGACAAATTTCAAAGTGAGAAAATTAAGTTTTCTATGAAATATTTTTTAACTGATTTAATGAATTCTTTATAACATTGTAACATTTTTTTATAAATTATAACCTGGCATTTTTCATCAGGCATTTTTCACCTTGTTTAAAATTCATATAAAAATGCATGATAAAAGTACGAATTGATTTGAATTTAAAAACTTTAAGTCCAACGAGATTTTAGTAACATAAAGTTTTGATTTTAATAATATAATAATCTCTTCTACATGAGAACTAATGAGTTATAATGTTAATATGCATTGCATATTCAGCATACATAGTCGATTGACCTCTCTCTTCAAACATTTATTTTTCATTACCATTCCGTAGGCCTTTTTATCTTACTACTTTACATAGAAAAAAACATTGACAAAAGTTCATTCCTAATTTAGAAAAGCCATTATTTGTTTTTCATTCTTTTTTATCGTCCATTCTTCAGAGATAATTAACTTGATCTGAATATTTTTTATTTTCTACAGAACACCCAACGGACTTGCATATTGGATTGATCTTGATTTTCCTAGACATCATTCAAAAGTTATTGATTGTGTCAAGGATTGCATTGAAGATGAAAATCTTTCTACAAAAAATAATGCTTCAACTAATGCAAAAATGACTGATTCCAAACTACAGAAAAATAGGAATAAATCCTCATCTGGTTGTTTTTTATTCTTTAAGAAAATATTCAAGAAAAGCAAAAAGCAAAATAAGCAAGAAAAAAATGTGATAGACTTCAAAAAGTTTTCTCCAGACCAGAGAAAAAATTTAGCAAATTTCAATTTGCCTAAAGAGGTTATCGACATTCTAAGTCAAGAAGAAAAAACCAATATATCACAAATTGAAGAGACTTCTAAGCGTGATCCTCTGAAAGAAGCTAAAAAACAATACCTTGATGAAAAATCAGATCTCTTTTATGAGAAAGTGAATGAAATTGGCTCCAAATATAATGATTCAATTGTTAAATACTTTGAACAAACCTTGGGAGTTTTGTTTCTTGGGTCTTGCAAACTCGATTCTTTATCAGCCAATTTATCAGATGAGTACAAACCGAATCAACCAAGTTGTCTCTTAATCTCTATAATTGCAACGAAAGCTGAAACAATAAAGTCTCTTATCAAATACAGCACTAGCAATTCAAAAGATAAAAGTTATCCATTTGATAATTCTTGCAAACAATTTTTTTTGGAATGCAAGCTTGCTCTTGATTTAGAAAATGTTGTGAAAAATTCTGGCATTTTGAAACTCTTGGATATTGAAGATATAAGACTTGCCATCGGATGGGATCGTCAGGAGACTAAAAAAGCTTTCCTGGAACTAAAAACCTCAAGACATTAGAAATTAAATGAAAATTTGAAATGTGATCAATTTATATTAATGGGCTTTCCTTAGATTGTATGTATGCAAATTTTACTTTGTAAATAAGAAGATTATGTTGTATTATGAAGTTTCTTTATTTTTCAATCACTGAAATATGTAACAAAACCTAATAATAAAGAAATCAGCTTTAAGGAAAGCTTTAAATGAAAAGCACTTAACTAAAAGAAATTTAAAATTGAAATCTTACTGTGACATAATAATTGCATAATTCTCCTTGACAACATTCAACACAATCCCAATCCATGTACCATTCCCTTTGGCATCTCCTTCCAGCGATTGCCTGTTCCTTATCACAAATGTCTTTTTTAGTACATGATTTTTCAATAAAATGACGTCTCTCTCCGAGAGGACTCCAGAATGGAGGAACTTAAAAATAACTTAGAAATAGCTAACTAGTATATTTAATGTATGTGATACAGGAGTCCTCATCTTCTAAGCACTGCATTGTAGTTTTAATGCACTTATCTCTGTTTCCATCTTGAAATTTACAAACGTAACACTCCATAGAATTACAGATAGGAATAATGTAAAAGATTAATAATGATAATATATAAATATTCATCTTTTGATAATTTTACTTAAAATTAGGATAAAAGCATTCTTTTGATTTAGTGTTAGACGCTAATAATTATTAAAACACTTTTAAGTTATACTGTTTTGTTTATAATTTCCAATATTTACAGTTTCAATTTAATTTTGATGATATGCCGCTGAGGAATTTCATCTTTTTTGTTTTCTTAATTCTTCAACTTTATTATGTTTCTGCTGAAAATGAAGTAGTGGGGTCTTTGATTGTCCGATGCAATGAACCAATTCTTTATTCAAAACTTGGTGTCGATGCTAGATTCACTTCTGAATTTATTAATTCATTTGGAAAGTCAAAACTTCAATGGGAAGAATCAAATAGAATAAAATGCCCTCAAAATGTTGAAGAGATTACAGAAATTTGTCAAGAATATTATGGACCATCGAAATCTGCGATCAGAGGTCCATCAATGTTTCCTATTGTAATGGGCTCGAGAGTTGAACTGGTACGCCCAATCTTCTGTTTAAGTAAGCATGTTTGTTAAAAATTTTAGATTCCACATACTACAATCCATCGATTCTTTCGCCTTCTGGATGCGTGTTTCGAGTTTTATCTTCTGATAACTTTAAAAGACCTTCTGAGATGGAAACATTAGCCGTTCAGAGTTGTGACCAGGTAGAAATGCAGCTCTATCAATCGATGCCCCTAATTTTCAACAATGACAGTTACTTGAGTATAGAATATGTATGCTGCCCAAAAATTGAAAAGAAAAATTCTAATTGGAATCCAAAACTAGATCCCTTTGGTGTGAAAATTCCACTATCACGTTACGTAATTTAAATTATTAACTTTATTTAAGGACGATTTCTACACTTTCTATTCTGATAATAATATGAATGGGATATCAGTTCTGGAAGAAAAATATAAAGTCATAGGCTCATTTATTGTCAACTGTAACGAATATATTGCCCATACAAGATTTGGAGATTATGCAAGGATTGATTCGAAAAATTCCCTTAGTTATAATTGGATCAAAAACAGAGATCTAATAGAGATAAAAAAATGTTCATCAATAAACGAAGTTTGGTATGCAAATATCTGCAAAAATATCTATACTGAAGCCAGAATTTTAAAGGCAATAGCCGGACCAACAAATATCCGAATCCCATTTGATAAAAACAACATTTTCAGACCTGTCTGGTGTTTGGGTGAGTATAAAGATAATGGTTAAATTTTTAAATACTGTATTAAAATAATTCAGCTGGCGATCTGGAACAAAATGAACCTTTAATTGTCGATAAGGATTGTCTTGAAAATAACTATGGAAACAATTTCTGCCTTAGCCAAGATGAAATTGAAAATGTAGCCAGAAAAGAATGTCTTTCTGATTCAATTCTTCAATCTGCATTTCCAATGGTTTCATGCCCAGATTCTGCCTGGTTAGCAGGTGGTTATCAAAAGCTCAAATTCACTTGTTGTAAAAAAGGTGAGCTATACTGGTTAACTGATGTTTAAATTTGGAACTAAAATTATAAAAATTAATTTTCAGCGAATTCGGAAGAACTGTTAAAAGTTGTGAGTTGATGAATAGATTCACAAAAACATTACCTCTATCAAGTTCTGATTATCTTTCTCAAAATTAATCTTTTCTGTAATATTAATTTGTCCTTAGTAAGGATTTCTTATGTTAGAGTTTTACTTAGTCTCGATAAGATAGAACACACGTGATATTCGGGGTTACAAAAAAGTTCATGTATTTAAACAAATATAAAACTCTGTTTCTTTAGATGAATAAATGGTTTTGTTTGTAATCATGAATAATATAATCAGTCTATTCATTCATCACCTTCCCCTCTGTAACGAGCAGGCTTGCCGGCAATTACGTGGTGGTTGTACCCTTTGTGTTGGTGCTTTCTCCGGATCATCTCGTACCTCTTCCTCGGGGGCTTGAGTAATTTGCGTTCCCACGACACTGTTGGCCTCTTGGTCGTCTTGAGCATCTGGCGCCTCTATTATCTCGGCTTCAGGAAATGAGTATCGCCTTTTTACATGGTTTGCGTGTCTCACTGTCTTCCTCCCTTCGTCGGATTTTATCGAGATCATCTGATTGCTGGACCGTATTACTACACCTTTCAACCATTTGTTAAGGGTCTTCTCAGAAGTACCACACCGTTTCTCCTGTTTTGAAACATTCGACCTCGTTGTTTGATGTTTGAATGCGTTTTAGAGTACTTAACGGGTTGACCAAAGATAGATGGGTTTGGATCTTACGACCGTACATGACTTCATTTGGAGTCTTCCCTCCTAATAGATCAGATGGCGTATTACGATAGTAGGTCAGAAAGATTCGTATTGTTTCAGCCCTTGGCGTGTCCGGGTGCTTCGCAAGACATCTTTTGAAAGTATCGACAAAACGTTCGGCCAGCCCGTTCGATTGTGGGTGATACGCAGGTGATTTTAGGTGTTGAATTCCATTTTGGGTGCACCAGTTCTCGAACTCATTTGAAGTGAATTGCGTACCTTTGTCAGAGACTAGCGTTGCTGGCAGTCCATGCCTCGTTATGAGATCTTTGAATATCTGAATGACCTTTTGTGAATTCGGATCGGATAACTGGAATACTTCTGGGTTTCTCGAAAAAGCATCAACAATTATTAAGAAATAGATTGATTTGTCGACAGGACCCGCAAAATCTATGTGTACACGTTCCCACGGACCACTTGGCTTTGGCCAATGCGAGAGTTCCTTTTGTGGAGGGAGACGGCTGTTCCGTTGACACTCATCACAAGCTTGACTGTGTTTGATTATGTCTTGATCAAGGGTTAACCAGTAGACCTCCTTCCTCGCTATTGCCTTCATAGCTGGTATTCCAGGGTGTCCTTTATGGATTTCGTCGATAACCGTTTTCTGAAGATTTTCGGGTATTACAACTCTTTCGTTCAGGAGAATGCAACCGCTTTCGAGTTCCAGATTTTTCCTTTTCAAATAATACGGTTTCGTATCGTCATCTACTGTCTCTTCCCACTTTGAGGCGACCTGCTTTTTTACTTTGGATAAGATGGGGTCGTCGTCCGTTTCTTGTGCGACTGTGTCAAAATCCAGTGTAGCGATTTTAGTATTCAAAGGGGTGTAACCAATTGCAGCGATCACAAATTCATCAACCTCATTCTTTGCCATTAACCGGGAGAGCGTGTCTGCATAACCGAAATCCTTTGTGCCAACGTGTTCGATGTCGAAGTCATAATTCCCAACGTTGCAACCTCCTCGATGTCGTTTGGCTCACACCCTCTTTCGTTGTTCAGCAGGGGGCATGTGATCTGTCTGCAGCGTGAATTTTCTGCCTGCAAGATATTTATGGAGATGAGTTATAGCATAAACAATTGCGAAACTTTCTTTATCAATCTGCCCATAGTTTCTCTGCGCTTCGGATAAGGTTTTAGAAATGAAGATTAACGGGCACCATCCTCTACTCTCCTTTTGCATGAGCGTCGCACCGATACCATAGGATGAGGCGTCTGCAGCTAGCATTAGGGGTTTTGCTGGGTCGAAATGCGTGAGTAAGGTTCGAACCGCGATCGCTTTCTTTAATGCTTCAAAATCACGTTGGTTGTCTTTGGACCAGGTGAAGACGGCGTTCTTTTTCATCAATGGACCAAATGACTTCTTAAGTTTGTGCAAGTCACTAATAAAAGGACCGAAGAAGTTGACAAGTCCCAAGAAGGAATGGAGTTCGTCTTTTGATGTCAGTGGTCTTAATACTTGCAGGTCCTCAACTTTCTTTGGATCCGGTCGTCTGCCATTCTCATCCAGGATACATCCGAGATATGAAACCGACTTCATGCAAAAGTTTGACTTGTCTAAGTTGATTTTCAACCCGTTTGAAGATAGACGTTTCACCACGTTGATGCTGCATTCCCAGAGCTGTTCTTCTGACTCTGCCCAAATGAGGATGTCGTCGATGTAGGGGGCCACTCCGCTTAAACCTTCAAGAACCATGTCGACAATCTGCTGGAATATTTTCGGTGCTGGTTTCACTCCATAGGTCAATCGATTGCTTCTTAACAGGCCAATAGGGGTGTTCACAGTCATCAAAGGCTTGGAACTCTCTGTCAGTTCGATCTGCAAAAAAGCTTGAGAGAGGTCTATATTAGTGAAAAACTTAGCCTTGTGGATTTTAGTGAAGATTTCCTCAAAGGTCGGAAGCTCATAACCGTGGTCCTGGAGTTGGTTATTCAGTCCGGTTGAATAATCGGCACAGATTCAAAGTTTGTTGTATTTTTTCATGACGGTTAGGATTGGAGCTGCCCATTCTGCGTATTTCACTTTCTCGTAGACGTTTGCTTCTACCAGTCGATTTAACTCTTTGTTCACCTCATCCTGGAGCGCGAATGCAACCGGTCTCTTCTTACAAAATACTGGTGTAGCCTCCTTCTTCAGCACTAGGTTTGCCTTATGCTTGCAAATTCCTGTGGCGTTTAGTTCTTTGATGAGTTCGTGTGCTTCTTTTTTGTTCCACTTCTTTTCCAAGGGTAGAGAATTTATTGCAAAACTATTAATTGGAATGTCGAAAAGCCCGAACTGTTCAAACAGGTCTGCTCCAAAGATCGGCGTACAGGTGTCTTTCACAATGAAGAAGTGCCAATTGATACTTTTACTTCGGAATGAAATTTCCAATCGAGCATGTCCCAATAACTCTGGGATTGGACTACCGTTGTACATAGTTGGAAATGGAGGCCTTGTGCTGTAGGGCTTCGTGGATACTTTATTGAAGATTGATTCAGTGATGATGGATTTGAAAGCTCCGTTGTCTGTCATCATCGTCACCGGTTTCCCTTCGATTGACACCGATACCAGTTTCATGTTTTTAATTGAGGTATCGTTCAGTAGACATACACGACTCGTCTTTCTACACACTATTCCATAATGGCCTTTTTTGTTGCAATTGTGACACATTTGATCTTTGGCGGGACACTCGTTGGGTATGTGCTTCTTCCCTCCACACCAACCTCACTTGGACGTGTTTTGTTCCCGGTCTGGTTTTTTCTTTTTGTTTTGGGGCCTCTTCTTGTGTATCATATTGATGGATTCTTCTTGTTTGACTTCTTTGGTTACAGCTACGCTAACTCGGGAAGTTTCTAACAGACCTTCAGCGTAACTTAATGCTTTTTCGCAGTCGTAGTCTGGCGTTGCTTCGAGTTTCTGCAGGAGTTTGACTCTGATTTCCTCGTTCTCCGGGTGTCTAATAGCTGTTATGAATTGTGTGATCAGCATTTGTTCATACGAATACTTGGCATGATTAATCTTCTCGCCCATTCTTTTGACACGAGATAGTAGGTCCGCTAGCGACTCTTGACTCGTCTGAACTATATTGTGGAACTCATATCTGTAGGCGAAAACTGACTTCTTGTCACCAAAGGTATTCTTGAGTCTTTTTATAAGGTCGTTGAATTTCAGTCTGTATGGATCAAGAGGTAGCATCAGTCCTATGAACTTTGCATGATCTGAAATTGAGAGCTTGTGTAGGACTGTCCGATTTTTGATCTCGTCTGATGTGTCTTTCAATTCCTCTTCGAACAGATTCTTGTACCTTTCATACCAGACGTCAAAGGTTGGGCATGCTGGTCCCGATGTGAACTTATCCATCGATTTCGACACTCTTTCCGCATCCACTTCTGCAAAGCGTGTACTGCCATCAGTTTTCACTCTCAGAAGCTTTTCGATTCTCTCCTCTTGCTTCAAGGCTCTTTTCTCGGACTCCACTAACTGCTTAGACATCAGTTGCATGGCATTTTGAAGAGACTTAACTAGTTCGGAGTTGTCCATGTCGCCAGTTGTTAGAGTTTTACTTAGTCTCGATAAGATAGAACACACGTGATATTCGGGGTTACAAAAAAGTGCATGTATTTAAACAAATATAAAACTCTGTTTCTTTAGATGAATAAATGGTTTTGTTTGTAATCATGAATAATATAATCAGTCTATTCATTCATCACCTTACAAGTTAAAATGCTTGGAAATTGAAATGAAATTTTCTCTTTTTGATTAAAAAGTATAATGAAAAAATGAGTAAAATAATTTGGTATTTTAAAGGATCAAGAGTAGTGAGAATTTCTCACTGCGAAGAACTGTTAACCCCTTTGAGGAGCGGAGATTTTGAGCATGGTGGTTTTGTTTGAGAACTTTTTGGTAAAGATGTCATCTCAAACTCCAACTTTACAAGACTTTTATTATTCCGATACATGAATATGGTTCAGCCATTTTCTCATCAATTAATGCTGCAAAAACCACAGCCCTAGAGAGAATTCAATACATCATGCTCTGCAGTTGTTTAGGCCCTCAAAGCTATAGATCAGCACTTCAAGTGGCCTACCTAACCCCTCTTTGGCTCGGACGGACAGCAGTCATCATAAAACTGCATCTTCAACACACGGGCCAGTCTAGCTCCAACTATCAAACTCGCAATAATTATCGTTATTCGATCCTAACAAGGACGACCACCTTAGTCAGATTGAAACACCAGATCAATCTTAACTCTTTCAGGCACCAATCCACAAAACAAATTGCCAACTTCCTTTTCAAAAAAATCCCAGATGAACACAATCTTTTTAAAAGATTTTTTTTGGTTGCAAAATAAATACATTCTACGTTAACGAGAGGGTTAAATTTAAAAATGAATTTTAATGAATAGATTGAAAGATATTTTTTCCTTTTAATTCTAAAACTATCTAGGAATGAAAAGCGAATGAAGATTACTCGAGTTGAGGCATTTGCACGAAATTTTTTAAAATTAATTTTTGTTTAGAAAGAACTGAAGAAATTTTCAAATTCTCAACGAAACTTCTTGAAAGAGTCAACAATAAACTCTCTAAGGATTTCATATGATCGAATCAAAAAGCATTTAGAAAAAGAAACAAACGAACAAGCAAAACTCATGGTCGATAGATTTATACAAAATTTGATTCAATCACATGAAATTGACGATGATAGAAAATCTGAAAGGCAAGAAATCAAAGAGTTTAATGTAAGATTTAATTCGATTTGTATCCAGTTTATTTTGATATATTCATAAAAATCAACCACACACTTGGTACTCCAATATTAATATTGAGTTCTTGTATTTTCTCAATTGTTTAGGAATTAATTCAATTTATGAATTTTCACATTCAAATAGCTTAAGCAAATAAAATCAATGATTTTTCTCTCTCTTATCAACTACTCCCTCAGACTATGAAGAAACCAGTATTACAGTATTACCAGTATTATATTTTAATCCATAGGAAGCTCTCTCAGATTTAACCTTGGCATTTAAAGCAGAAGAAAAGAGTTGGGCTGAGATAGAAGAAGATGAATTCCATGAAATTGAAAATTCACTCAAGTTATATGAAAAATCCTCTGATGAAGAAATTCAATATGGATTAGACAAAGAAACCCTTGACGTGAGTTGTGAACATTCTTTTTTTTATTTTAACGATGAAAACATGAATATTTCAATAAAAGGAAAAGTTATTAGTTATTTGTTGGAGAAAAATTTCAAGGTGTGTTAAGCATATATGTACTAAACTCCCAAAACTCTTAGAAATCAATAGATTATTTCCTTTTTGAGTACATTATATCCAAGATACTCAATTCTTTAGTTGTCATGGTTATAATTTCTGTTTACATTTTTTCCATTCAACTTTATCATCATTGCAACAAGATTATTTGCTTGAAAAATATACTGGAATATTATTTATTTAGACTTTACAATTTCATGGGAACGATGAGCTGAATTCTTGAAATTGATATCTTAAGTAATTCTTATGAAAAAGGGGTCAATCAATTCTCAGAGAAAATCTTTTCGATTCATTTCTTTCTCATATTACTTACTCCAAAAGAAAGTACTTTACTGAAAATTTTTTTTTTTAAACTTGTGTCTCATCGATAAATATACTGATAGAAAATAAAGTAGAATTTTCTTTTTATCAACAGAATGAAGGTCTTCAAAGAGGCCTCAGTCACTTACTGCTTGCATTGAATGATGTTGTAAATGAAAATTTACGCCATTTACGCTCAATAGAATCAAATCAGCCATGGCGTTTCTTACCTATTAATGTCTCGAGAGAAAATTATTCTACTGAAGACAAATCCAAGTTTTGGGACTCTCCAATTTTCCTTACTGATGTCCACCATCATATTCTTAGTTTTGTGAATCATGCAAGAGATCGAATTCTACTTTTGCGAAAGGTGAGTAAAACTAGTTTTGTAAAAAAGTTGACTCAAATGTAAGAGAATTGATCAATGACCTAAAAATGTGAGTATGATTTTCATATCAATTCGTTCCATGCTCTTGTGAGAAGACATTCAATCTCTCTCGTCAATGATTATTTGTAATTAATATGAGATTAATTTTCATCTTTAAAAGAAAAAATTTGTCTGTCGATAATTTATTGAAATCATTTTTGATTGTATAAAATTAGTTTAAATCTTTTCATTTAAGATATTCTGGAGATTGTCTGGTTCTTCAACTCCAAAGTTTTTACCAGAACTCACAAACTCATATGACACACTTCAAACAACATTAAAAAGGGCAATCGAATTTATAGATGAGCTAAACAAATTAGCACAAAAATTACACCCCACTGGAATACCAAGCAGAGAAGAAATTGAAAATGTTTTCAAAAAGGAATTCCAAAGAAAGCATTTAAGCCCCATGTCAATTATGTATCAAAAATTCAAAGAGATCACAGGAATTCAGGTTAGCACTTAAAAAGCATTAGAGTAAATTTTGACGTCAAGACTAGAAAACGAATCCAAAGAAGAATTTTGATTAGGGTTAATTCCAAAGAACACCCAAGAAATATTTTTTCCAAAAATCACTCCAAAGGAAATATTTTTCCAATAATCACCTCAAAAATTTTCAAAAGAAACTTCTTGAAAATAATTTTATTTAACACTAAATTTCATTAAACTTTATTTCAGCTCTTGATTTTTACGGCTTGTGCCTGGTCATCCACGTTTTTATTTATTTTGTAACCTTCAAGTTCCGACTTATTCAGATTTTTGGTGTCACAGAGCATGTCCGAGTAAGCTGCTTTCAAAGAGATTACTTCTTATTCATTTGGAACATAATTTTCAAGGGAAACTTCTAACTTATTAGCCATGGCACTCAGATGTTTACAGGAATATCCATTAATTTTTTCAAAAACTTCAAAAACATTGGAGTTCATTGAAATTAATAACTCTTCTTATTTCACTGTTTTGAGAAACATAAAATTAATCCTCTTCAGAGGTAGCGAAAATTTGTAAGATTCGCGTAAGTTTATTTCCATCTAAGGTTCTATATAAGGAGGAAGATCACTTTCAATCTTAGAGTAGAAGTTTAACCGTTAAAAAAATTCAACAATAAATCTGGTAGAGAGGGGTATTTTGAAATAAGAATAATAATAAATAAGAAGCTTAGAGATTTTTATTGGGGTGATTATTGTAAAAAAAATTTCTTGGGATGATTTTTGGAATTAACCCTTTTGATTAATTAACTTGGATAAATTTTTGAAATGGAATATATTAAAAATTTGTTGATGGCATAAAAGCATATTGGGTGTTAATTTAATTTTTAAATAGTCTAAACTTGTTATCTGAATAAAAAAAGTTTGCAGAATTCAAATAATTATTTGAATAATAATTCATAAAAATTATTTTTATTTGCTTTTACAAAATCATTTTCACCATTCAAAGAAAAAGATTTTCGGATTGGCGTCAAGTTTCGATTTTCTAAGAATTTTTTAGCTAAATTTTTTTTGAAATCTAGAGAGACATCAAATTTTGTTCTCCTGTTCACAGTGTTCAGTGTTCACAATAGGAGAAATGATTCGAATATGCTAGAAATTTCCAAAAAATCAGACGAATTCCGATTTCCTTTAATGCCTAGTAATCATTAAAGGATATTGTAATTTGCCTCGCACTAATTGACATGCGATGAGAATTTAATTTTATTACAAAAAACTCAATATTTTTCTTCCGAAAGTCAGAAAAAAATTATTATTTGAATTCCATGGTAAAATAATCCAATAAGTTTGGAAAAATTTTAAAAATTTCCGAAAAAATTCAGTCTGATCAAAATTAAGCCGTTTTTGAATTTCGAAAATGCATCAAATTTCGACTTTTTCAACTTTCGAATCCAAAATTTTTATCGATTTAAAACAGTTCAATACAAATATTCAAGATTAGCATTAGACAAAGAATTCGAATTCGTCTGCAGAAATTCGTCATTATTGTGGGAATTCGAAAAATTTTAATTCAAAAAAAATTTTCTTGAAAACTATAAATTCCTTTCTACCTCCATGACCGAATTATTTTTCTAATGCTGATCTTGAATATATTTTTATTTTTTTTATTTCCACGTTTATTGACTCATTTCATTATGGAATTCAAAGTATTATTTTTTTTCTTACCTTACGGAAGAAATATTGAGTTTTTTGTAAATATAGTAAATTTTCATTTTCACATCAAATAGCTTTCTATGCAGTCAACAGATAAATTCAAACATCATCCGAGATTCCCAACATCATATCAACCAGCTCTATCTGAGATTTGCTTATCAACTTTTTTGTTATTATGAGTCGAAATCTACATTGATCATTCATTGATCAGAGATAGGTCACCTCTCACACGGTAGTTTTAAAAACTGAACTAGTCACATGAGGTTTTCTCAAGTTTAATTATTTTAAACAGAACATAGATTAACTCTTTAAATCAATACATATTTATTAAATATTTTTAAATTTATCTAAAGAATGGAGATGCATTCTCAAATTCACAAGATATTGACAATGGAGCATCGGAGAAAATGATCATTCTCATCAAAGTACTTTGGATTCTTGGAATCGTTATGGCTGTTGTATTCTCGATCATATTCGTGTTTTTATTGATCAAAAAGTTTTCACATCACATCAAAAAAAGCCACAAAACTTATCATAGATGCGATGACTTGGATTTTCCACCAGAATACACACATAGTAAAAATAGTTCCACAAAGAGTCAAAACGATATCAATGATATCTTGAAAGTGAGATAGATTTTCATTCAAAATTATTCAGCTAATAGAAAAGATATTATTATCTTGAAAATTCCATATCCTAATAGCTGATTTGGAAAAAATCTTATTGATGAAACCATGTCTTATCGGCGATAAGTTATCGCTCTAGGTCATAATCTGACATAATGTAACTTGATGAATAACTAGGCTTAATGTTATTTTCAATTTAATTTTATGAATGAACTAAAGAGTGGAAAAACTGATTTTAAACTGATTAAGAGAGTTCAAAAGATTAACCCCTTATAGGAAGTAAAAAAGCTGAAGAGCTATGTTACTTTTTTTTGTGCTTAATAATTCCTTTCAAAAATTTAATTTCTTTCTACCAAACAGAGAATAAATGACACCAGAATTCAGCACAAACTCCAAAGATCTGAATCGAATAATTACCTTTACGGCAATGAATCCAAGGCAGTTTATCAACAACAAATGAAGGGTGTTGAAAATCCGATTTTCCAACATTACAACTCATGATTTTATCCACATAAAAGTTTTTCTGGATAGAAAAATTCAAATCACTTTAAATCTGTCTGCACGATGAATTTAATGATAAAAAATTGAATTTTTCCGTTCATTACATGTTATATACATAATTAATATATAATTATTAATTATATATTTATAAATTATAAAAATTCGTTATTATAAAAATTTTTATTTAAAAAATCCAAAATAAAAAATATCTACAACAATCAAAATTGAATCAAACTGTTTCAATAGCAAATCTTTATTCCTTGTTTTTTTTCAAAAGCTATATTAATAATAAAAAATTTCGTCAAAAAGATTATGCATTAAAGTTATTATAGATTTATCGTTATTCAAGAGATGAGGGTATTATGAAAATAATTCAATTCTGCAATAATGTACTTTGCAAAAGAAATGATATTTATTTGTCCGAAGAACTGAATTTGAACTTGGTTATTGTAGATATATTTGGGGAAAGATAACAATTAACGTTAGACAAAACTTGAGAAATCAATTCTTTTCAAAATTAAGCATATCTATAGTATTCTTTACACTTTGCACTCTAAATCTATGAGAAACTACACCATTCACTTTCTCACAATATGATTTTCATAAAAAATGTTTAGAAATTTATTGATCGAAATACATTAGAATTGTTTTAAGAAGGTTATATTGTTCGGACAAATTCAATCATCAGCCTGACTTTAAAATCTCATTTAAGACTAGAAAATAAAGATTGAATCAAATTAGAAATGTACGCATGATTTATTTAATATCACTGATTGTTTATCTCGCATTGAAGAGAAAATTTACAACCCATAAAGTGATAAGAAAATAATAAATTTATTATTAAAATCTGAGATTATATCGTTCAATATAATTTTTTATCACTTGAAAGCTGAAAGAATTAGATAAAAATTATATATTGAAGGATTCAAAGAAAATACAAAAATTGTATAAATTTAAAAAAATTTGACAACAAAGAAAATTGAATTCATTCGAAACTTTTAACAAAACCCTTGAATAAATGAATAAATCTAGGTTGTTCAAATGAATGTTTTTTGCGGAAAATCAAAATGTCTGAAGTTTTCGAATATTTCTCAGTTAAATATTTTGGAAGTATTTTATTAGCTTTCCTTTTGATAAATATTATCAGAAGCAGAAAATTTCTACTATGCTGTATCAAGACCATTCCAAGAGATTTGATGTAAGGTTTATTATCATCTTAGAATAATTTAGGCTAATAAGATATATTCTAAAGATTCGCGTCTGTGCATTATTGATGCAATACAAAAAACAGAGAATATCGGATTTATTTGACTCAACAGTCAATAAAATGGACAAAAATAAAACTGCTTGCATTCTAGACGGAGTTCGATGGAAATTTATAAACCTACAGGAATATCGAGACAAGCTAGCGAAAGTTTTGCTTGATTTGGGCCTAGAACAAGGTGATCGTATTGCATTGTTTTCTGAGACTACAGCGTTCTACAACGCCATGTGGTTAGCTGCTGACAAAATTGGAGTTTATACAGGATTAATAAATTACAATTTGCAAAATGAATCCCTCTTGGGATGCATTCAGGCCATTGAACCGAAAATTGTGATTGTTTCTTCAAATTTGGCAGCAAGTCTTGAAAAGATTAAACTGAATCCAAATATTACAATATTGATCTTTGATAGCACTATTGAAACCTCGGAAATATCTGAGAGAAACAAAAGAGGAAAGGAATTATCTAGCGAGATGAAGGAAATTTTATGCCGAAATCAAAATTGGAGATCCCTAGATCAACTTTTCTCGGATGCTGAAAAATTAATCTTCTTCAAACCAAAGAAATATAGTGTCTCAGAAACGCCACTTTATATTTTTACATCAGGAACATCTGGAATGCCCAAGGTATTTATACTATTCTGATAATTTTTAGGCGGCGAAAATATCGACGATAAGATATCTTTTTGGAGCCTTGGGAGCCAGTTCATTGTTAGGAGTTACATCGGATGATGTATTCTATACAACATTGCCTCTTTATCATACAGCTGGAGTTTTATTAGGAAGTGGGAATTGTTTAATTGTAGGAACGACACAAGTCTTGAGGAAAAAGTTTTCAGCATCTCAATTTTGGAAGGATTGTGTGAAATATGATTGCACTGTAAAAAAACTAATATTTTAATTATAAAGGTTATTCAACACATTGGAGAGATTTGTCGCTATTTAGTTGCTCAGCCTGTTTGCAAAGAGGAAACAGAACACAAGGTTAAATTAGCATTTGGCAATGGAATGAGACCTGTTGTTTGGAAGGAAATGATTGAAAGGTTTAGGATTCCCAAAGTCTGTGAATTCTATGGAGCAACAGAATCAAATGCTAATATGATTAATATTGATAATAAGGTAAAAGACTCTAAAATAGTTTAGAGTAGCTAGATCTAATAATTTTTAATTAAAAGTTTGGTGCTGTTGGATTTGGACCGATAATATTTTCTTGGTTTTATCCACTAAAACTAGTAAAATGTGATGTTGAGACAGGGGAATTGGTACGAGATGCAAAAACAGGCTATTGTATTCCAGTAAGCTATCATGAACAAGGCCAGTTAATAGGACTCTCGAAGAACGCTGGATTAAATTTCGATGGATATTTAAATGCAAAAGAGAATGCGAAAAAAATTGCGAGGAATGTATTTATGAAGGGAGATGCTTGGTTTTTGACAGGCGATCTGTTAGAGCAAGACGAATACGGGTACTTTTATTTCAAGGACCGTCTGGGTGATACGTTCAGATGGCGTGGCGAAAATGTATCAACAAATGAAGTCGAGTCTATTATCTCTAAAGGTATCAAACTCTCAGATTGTGTAGTTTACGGTGTAGAAGTACCGAACTGTGAGGGAAGAGCAGGCATGGCCGCCATAGTTATTGACGAAAAGGTCCTCAAGACAACAGATTCCGAAGAAAGAATCGCCAAGCTCAAGCAAATCAGCCACAACCTCAAAGACTATCTCAATACTGCACTTCCAGCCTACGCTCATCCCATCTTCCTTCGCTTTGTAGAACAAATTGAAATGACTGGAACATTCAAAATGAAAAAGACTGACCTCGTTAAAGCTAGCTACAATCCAGATAGCACTGCCAATGACATTCTATTCTATTTTGACAACAAGAAGAAATCTTATAAAAATATTGATGCTCAAGTCTACCAGAAAATAATGCAGTCTGAGATTATATTTTGAGTTTGTAATCAATTACTAGATTTTTAAATAATATTATTTAATTTACGTGTATTTGTTCATAAAAAATTTTGAATACAAATAATGCAATTAATTTTGTCAACAAAGAATTCTTTTAATTTTCATTAACGTTCAGAGATCAAAACATTACTACGAAAATTGAACTTCGGCATCAAGTACCCTAAATATGTCGAATGTATACACTTATGTGTAATATTCACCTGTCTTGAAAATATAATATTTTTATGATCAGGTCAATGCAATATTTTTAAATATTTGAAAATATTTCAACAAAACAAAAAAATTCATAGGCATTTAAAAATTTTTGTTTAAATGTGACTTTTTTCATTCATTCAAAATGCTATTAGAGATATTAATCGGAGCCACCCTCTTAATAACAGTTTATAATTTTAATTATTTACGAAGATCATGTTCAACCTTCTTAAGAGATTTCAGGGCTGTCTCTTATATTGTGAAGTCTCGGGTGAACTTATTCTTCATGGAAATAAAAAAGAAAAGAACTTATGATCTTTACGAAGCAACCATTGAGAAGTTTGGAGCGGATAAAGTTGCCTGTATACTCGATGACGTGCATTGGCGGTATCAAGATCTTAAAGATTACTGTGACAGGGCTGCCAGCGTCTATCTTAAGTTAGGTTTCAAACAAGGAGATCACATTGCCTTGTTCTCAGAGACAACTGCATTTTACAGTCAAATATGGCTGGCGGGTGACAAAATCGGTCTTGCCACTGGTCTCATCAATTACGGCCTGAAAAACGAGTCTCTGGCGCACAGCCTCAATGAAGTTAAGCCCAAGCTGATTATAGCTTCTTCCAGTTTAGCTCACCAGCTCGAAGAGCTCGGCCAAGACTCTAGCTACAAGGTAGCAATATTTGACGAAGAAATCACCACACAGAGCATTGCAAAACGAATCAAACAAGGACTCAGTCCCAGCCCGAAGGTCGTCCAACTACTCGAGAGGAATAAGAGCTGGGTCTCTTTCGATGAGCTCATTTCCAAAGCAGAACCTCTAGGGAAGTATCAGCCTCCCAGGTTTTCTCTGTCAGATCCTATTCTTTTCATATTCACCTCAGGAACTACTGGTTTTCCAAAGGTATATTGCTTTTAGTGATTATTATTTTTAGGCAGCAGTAATTAGTCAATCTAGATATTACCTCATGACTTTCGGTATCACATATCTGTTGCGGATTACTCCCTCCGATATCATCTACACAACGTTACCGTTATATCACACCGCTGGTGGATTAACTGGTGTTGGCCAATGCGTTTTATTTGGATCTAGGCAAATATTACGAAAAAAATTTTCCGCCTCAAAATATTGGATTGATTGTGTTAAATATAAGTGTACAGTGCGTCTATATATTTTGATACCCTACAGGTTGTCCAGTATATTGGAGAAATTTGTCGCTATCTCCTAGCTCAGCCTCCCATTCCTGAAGAGACACAGCACAATGTTCGATTGGGATATGGTAATGGAATGCGTCCTCAGGTTTGGAAAGAGTTTGTGGATAGATTTAAAGTCGAGCAAATAGGGGAGATCTATGGGGCAACAGAATCCTGCGCAAATCTAGTCAACTGTGATAATAAAGTAATTCATTAGATATTGACACATATTGACTATAGTTAGGAGCTGTTGGCTTTGGGTCGATAATTGCACCCTGGGTATATCCATTGCATTTGGTTAAAGCGGACATTGTTACTGGAGAGTTGATAAGAGACCCAAAAACGGGTTTATGTCAGCGAGTAAACTTTCATGAACCCGGACAGTTGATCGGCGAAATTAAGATGAGTGCTGGACTTAATTTTGATGGTTATCTTAATAAAGTGGCGAGTTCGAAAAAAATTGCAAGAAATGTTTTCAAAAAAGATGATGCATGGTTTATGACAGGTACTTTTGAAAAATAAAGCTGGTTAAAAAAAATTTATTATAATTGGTTTTTGACAGGCGATCTGTTAGAGCAAGACGAATACGGGTACTTTTATTTCAAGGACCGTCTGGGTGATACGTTCAGATGGCGTGGCGAAAATGTATCAACAAATGAAGTCGAGTCTATTATCATATCTCAATACTGCACTTCCAGCCTACGCTCATCCCATCTTCCTTCGCTTTGTAGAACAAATTGAAATGACTGGAACATTCAAAATGAAAAAGACTGACCTCGTTAAAGCTAGCTACAATCCAGATAACACTGCCAATGACATTCTATTCTATTTTGACAACAAGAAGAAATCTTATGAAAATATTGATGCTCAAGTCTACCAGAAAATAATGCAGTCTGAGATTAATTTCTGATAGGTAATAATATTAGCTTTTTCGGGTACAGAGTTCATCTTCAACTAGCCCTTGTTATCTATGTTCTAATATTTCTTATTCTAATAAAGCATAGTTAATTATCAAAATTTTATTTTGTTTTTTGACCCAAATAAAATTTTATCACGTGTTTGAAATTTCGCATATTTTTTCTTTTGAACAATATCAAACAGATATTTTCTGTTAGTTCCATCATTTTAATTACTTTATGCTTCCTCTATAATTCCTGGTGTCTATTTCACTATCACAAGATTAAGAAATTAATTCTTTTTTGGTATATTATAACATCTTTTTTTGAGTTTATCGAATTCTTTCTTTTTAAATTTCAAATTCTTTCAATGATTCTTTTGGAAGCTACTATTGATAATATTTTTCGTACTTTGACCCTTTTTGTATTCTGGCCAGAATAATTTAATTTGAGATTTGAATTATAATTATAAGCTTGATTTTGAAGCGTATTCACTATATACGTTTAATGATTCATATTCCACTGTGATCTTATCACAGGAATTTTTTTTTAATATGAAAATTAATTTGATTAAATTAAATTAATGGAACGTAGTATCAAAAATTGATTTTTTAACCAAGAATTTCTCGAATCGAGGTTTTATAGCGAAAAATGCTCGGTTTTCGATTGTGTCCAAAATGAGATAAAGGTTAGGAACAGTTGAAAAATTTGGCCTAATCTAATAATTATACTAAAAACCATTCATAAATTTATAAAATTTTTGAGATTTGCGACAATCTATTTGTATCAATCCCAGAAGATTGTTGAGGTCTTGTAAAGACATCATGTCTAATAACAAAAATCTAATTACAGATAATTAGAATAGCTGATTCTGCTGCATATTATTATTATTACAATGTTTATATTTCGATGTCAAATATATAAATTTGCTTCTAAAAAGTTAGTCAGATTATCAAATTCCACAGTTAATTCTCGTTTCGGGTTAAATTAGTTTTTCAAAATTAGTATCTCCAAAACTTAGGCTATGAGGGAACGGAGATTTATTGCTAAAAAATTTATATGAAACTTTATAAATATTTCAAGAATATGAATTTATTTATTTTGAAAAATGCAGGTTCAAATTTATACAGATAAACTTTACAAATGAATAATTATTTTTTATTGTAATAACAGAGTTTATATTTACAACGTTCCACAGTCAAACATATAAAAGGATATCGTTATTTATATTATACATCAATCACATCATCATCAGAACTCATCATTTCGACAAAATCAGAACAAACAAACCTTGGAATAAATTAAAAATTCTCATTATTGTAAATAAAATTCAATTTATTAGAAATAAAAAAATTTAAGAATAATAAATAATTATTATTTCCCAGTTCATTTTCAAAAAATTCATAAAATTCTCTGACTTGTCCAACGAGTGAATCTGTAGGAATCGGAGATAAGAGTCTTTTGAAAGTTTTTTTATTCTTTATTCCAACTCTACAATTCACCCGTAAGACATGGTAAAATGATACTATTTTCACTACTCATAAAAGTAGAAATTTATTAAATTAAAATATTAAGTATAATATACTTACTAAGTAATACTTAGTATATTTCGACACTCACTAGAGTTGCTTAAAGATGCTGATATTGAGCAAATTTTGTGGGAACTTAAAAATTATTCTTGAAAAGTTTAGCTGAGTAAAAAATAAATCTTCTATGTAGAATTTATATATGCTATAGATCTACTAATCTTTTATTGGCAAAACTTTAAATTTGGTTGATGGAAAATCTTAATGGTCTCAAGGAAATGAGCTGACTTACTTGAAAAATTAGGACCATTTATTCTGAAATGCAAAAATTAATAGAAATTGAATTTAATTTTCAAATAAACTATATTACCTGATATCTGGCTCGAGTATATTTTGCGGCAAGTGCAGCAGCTGTAGCTTCTGCTGAATTGGAGTTAAAAATAGAGGAAGATAGGAAATTAAGACTAGTAGCTTGATCTTCATCCAAATTTTTGTTAATTGAAGGCATCAAGTTTTCCCATGGAGCTGTAAAATGAATCAAAATTAAATTAATAGATCAATTTTCCATGATAAAGGTAGGGTCATACCGAAATTAGAAGAAGTAGCAGCTTTCAGAGCAGCTATAATATTTTTTTGATTAGATTGAATACTATTGGCTGTTGGCTTAGGAACGGCAGATCTAACATGAACTGTACAGTCATCTGATATTTCAACACTTTGGCCTATCAAACGAGCTGCAACATTAGGATCTTCGAATGTGACAAAAGCAAAACCTCTGAATGGTTTCGGCAAAAAAATCTCGTTGACATTTCCAAACTTTGAAAAAGCATCTTTCAGTTGTTCTTGAGTAGTTGATTCATTTATTTTATCAATATGTACTTTCCTGAAAACTTCTTGTTTATCACCCTCAATTTTTGAGCAGGGGACTTTTACGGTACAAAGTCTGTCATTGATGTAATGCTTTTCAGCAAGACATGCTATTTGAGATTCATAATTGGCAAATCGTATGAAACCATAGCCTCTACTTTTATTATTTTGGGGATCACGTTTAACTTCGACAAAAAGAATTTCACCAAAACTCGAGAAATAACTTTCAAGATCCTTTTCATTGGTTTTCCATGACAAGTTGAGTATAATTAAATCTGTACATTTTTTATTGTCGAATTTTGAAAGTTTGGTTACATTCGATAAATCATCAGAATTGTTCCTTCTTTTAAGATCATCTGAAAATGTAATAAAGGAATGTACTCTTTGGGATAACAGCGAGAAATTTAAATTCTTCCCAGCCCTTTTCAGGAGGGTATAATTTTCCTTCTGCAAGTTTGACTCCTCTGAAAGCCCCTGTATCTCCTTTATATTTAAGTCCAGTACATTCAGGAAACTGAGCCTGTATAGATGAGAGAAGTATTTTGTCGTCTTCCTCAACAGGAATTTCGATAAATTCAGAATTTTCAGCTTCAAAAACTTTAGCAAACTTTTCTTTAATCATTTTATTAAATACTACACACAAGAGAACAAGGAAATTTCTAATTTTTTAATTTAAGATTTCGTTTTTCTAGAATCAATGTTCAAATATTGATACAATTTTTTTCCAAATCTCTGATTCCCTGAACATTTGTAGCTTTCTAATGTAAAATGCTACTCTCAACAGAAACTTTTTTTAACTCATTCATCAGTTTGTTTTTTATTTGGATTATCATTAACTATCGCTCATTTATCCTTAGAGCAATTCAAACCATTCCTAGAGACCTTCAGTAAAGATCTTTTTTTATTTCTTTTTCAGTGGACTCGCATTTTTAATATCGTTTAGAATTAAAATTCTTTTAATCAAGATTCGCAAACTACGAACTTATAATCTTTACGAAGCAACCATTGAGAAGTTTGGAGCGGATAAAGTTGCCTGTATACTCGATGACGTGCATTGGCGGTATCAAGATCTTAAAGATTACTGTGACAGGGCTGCCAGCGTCTATCTTAAGTTAGGTTTCAAACAAGGAGATCACATTGCCTTGTTCTCAGAGACAACTGCATTTTACAGTCAAATATGGCTGGCGGGTGACAAAATCGGTCTTGCCACTGGTCTCATCAATTACGGCCTGAAAAACGAGTCTCTGGCGCACAGCCTCAATGAAGTTAAGCCCAAGCTGATTATAGCTTCTTCCAGTTTAGCTCACCAGCTCGAAGAGCTCGGCCAAGACTCTAGCTACAAGGTAGCAATATTTGACGAAGAAATCACCACACAGAGCATTGCAAAACGAATCAAACAAGGACTCAGTCCCAGCCCGAAGGTCGTCCAACTACTCGAGAGGAATAAGAGCTGGGTCTCTTTCGATGAGCTCATTTCCAAAGCAGAACCTCTAGGGAAGTATCAGCCTCCCAGGTTTTCTCTGTCAGATCCTATTCTTTTCATATTCACCTCAGGAACTACTGGTTTTCCAAAGGTATATTCACGATAAACATCTTTTTCAAATTTTATTTTTGAAATTTAAATATAATTTTTGATTCTATTTAGGCAGCTGTTATTACCATTGCTAGATACTATCTCATGTCATATGGACCATTTTTCTTGTTGCGAATGAAGTCATCAGATGTCATCTACACAACGTTACCGTTATATCATTCCGCTGGGGGTATCGTTGGTATTGGCCAGTGTATCCTTTTTGGCATGTCTCATGTTCTGAGGAAAAAATTTTCAGCTTCTAATTTTTGGAATGACTGTGCCAAGTATAATTGTACCGTAAGTTACTTATAATTTCACGTATCTAGTTTTGCTTTAATTAAAAACTATACTGACAGCTTTAGTTCTACGATTTAATTGTTAAACTTTAAAAAAGCCTGTTAAAGTTTAAGAATTTTTTAGTAGTGCATTCATCGTGCTTCAAAAGATTTTATTTATATATGTTAAACGGAAAGCTAATTTTCAAACAACTTAGACAGCAAGAGAAAGAAAAGTTTAATACTTTCTTTTTTCTATCTCCTTTTCTCGATTTTAACATCAGTAATCGATAAATTGATGGTAGTAATCCTTGCATTTCTCTTGCTTTTTGCAAAATTTTAGGGTTTCTTTTTTGTCTCTCTCTCTCTCTCTTTAACCTACTATTTTCTAGTATTCAAATATGCAATGTGCTTTATTACAGTAACACATTGATCATACATTCTTTTGTTTAACGAATAATTATCTTCATCCAACTTCTTTATGCCTATTCTATCGCGTTTCCCCAAATTTATGGGAATTCATCAGACTTGCACATTATACTTGTGGGTAACTATTAGTTTTTTATTTTAAATTTATTTTTCTTTCTACTCTTCTCGTTATCCATCAGGACATAAAAATATAATTTATACATGAATTGATTTTAGTTTCAAATTTGATAAAAATATATAATTCAATTTAATAAAAAACACACAGAACTTGCAATTTTTCTTTCTCTGATATTATTTTCTTACTTTTATCGATTTACTCATGAAAAACTTTCTTCTATAAAATCAAATAAACAATACTGGTTAATTTGAGAAAGACTTCACTGAGTTTTTCATTAACATTATTGCATAAAAATGTTAAACTGTTATTTATTCTTATCTTGAAAATAGCCAATTAAAATTAATTGAGTAAATAAATTTATTTTTCAATTTTCTAATGATGTAGCTACAGCTTATAAAATTAGTTCAGGCGGAAAAATATTTAAAGTTATCCCTTGTATGAATGAATTGTAGAATCTCTAGGCAACTAAACTTACTAGAATATATTTATCTATTATTTTATTAAATCATTATGAAATTCCAAAAATGACCAAGACTACTGGAATTTTTTAAATAAACCTTTTAGTTTGAGAAATAAATAAGGTTAGGGTATTCTCTTCATTTAAGCTAAGACTGATTAAGTATTTGTCATTCTAAGACTTAAATTTTCCTAATCACGAAATAAATCAGAATTTTCATTTGTATTCATTTTAAAATCGATTAATTTAAATTCATCATCACTATTAGATTAGAGTGCCATATTTCAATTTTTTTCACCATTTTTAAATCAATTAATCATGCCCCTAGTATAAATTCTATTTTTGAAATTACATTGTAAATTGATTGTCAGAAATCATTATGATTCATATTTTACATCGTCTTTTTTTCAATCGCTTTTTAAAAATATTAGTAATCAATCTTAGATGAATTCAAGTAGGTCTCTTTCTTTTTTATTTGTTTTTGTCATGTTTTTTTGCAAAAGCATTCATAACTTTAATTCTGTAAATATCAAATTATTTTTGATTCGTATGTTTATACAACGTGTAAATTCATCAAAAATAATTTCATCGCTGTGATATTATTAAGAATAACAAGATTCAATTGATAATCTATTTCTCAAATATTATTCGAAAAGTCTATTCATCATTACGAATATTTTCTGTTGAGAATAATTATTTATTTTTTAATAAATTTGAAGTTTTTTTTTTAAAAATGCATTAGGAAAATTTAAATATATTATACTAATTATAATATTATTTTATCTTGATCAAATCTGGCCCGTAAATTTGCACGAAATAAACAAAATTTGAATGCTGAATCAAATAAATTTTAAGCATGTGATGATTTAACTGAAATATTTTATATTTTGCTAGATTGTTCAATATATTGGAGAAATATGTCGGTATTTATTAGCTCAACCTGAAAGGGAAAATGAATCTCAGCACAAGGTTCGTTTGGCCTTTGGAAATGGCATTCGGCCTAAAGTGTGGAAAGCATTTGTTGAAAGATTCAAAGTGCCTAGAATAGGAGAGTTTTATGGAGCAACTGAATCTTCTGCTAACTTTGTGAATACAACTAATAAAGTAATCTATCGATTTAAGACAGCTTTGGGCTTATCTTGATTTATAAAACCCTTTTTTCTTAGTTTGGAGCTATTGGTTTCAGTTCAATCATATTCCCTTGGGCCTATCCTGTTTATTTAGTAAAAACTGATCTTACTACTGGGGAACTTGTCCGAGATCCAAAGACTGGTCTCTGTATGCAAGTGAATTTCAATGAACCTGGCCAACTAATTGGCAAAATGAAAACAAGCTCTGGTATATCATTTGATGGATACTTGAATAAAATGGAAAGCTCAAAGAAAATTGTCCAAGATGTATTTAGAAAGGGAGATAAATGGTTCCTTACAGGTAATTATTTCTTTTAATTTATAAAATGTATTTATGGATAATGTTGTGAATTATAGCATTTAAATTTCTAGGTCATATTTGTTAAATTTTTATTTTGTGAGTACTCACTTGGAAATAATCTGTGTTAAATGAATGCAATTTTGAACATGAAACAATTTCTTAAATAAAAATTCCTTAAACTAACTTGAAAGTAGTTAAAATAAAATATCTAATTAGATGTGTAATCAATCTAGAAAAGTAGTATTTCTGCTATCTTTAAATGCATTTATTATTTACTTTTTTTCTAGGAGATCTTCTTGAGCAAGATGAATTCGGGAATTTTTATTTTAAAGATCGTCTTGGAGACACTTTTAGATGGCGAGGAGAGAATGTTTCTACAAATGAAGTAGAATGTGTAATTTCCCATGGTGTCAAGTTGAATGACTGTGTTGTCTATGGCGTAAGAGTACCAAATTATGAAGGAAAAGCAGGAATGGCAGCAATCGTACTTGATCAAAATAAAGAAAAAAGTGATGCAAAACTCTATCAATCCGAAACTCTAACTAGGTCTAAAGATAGTGGAATTGGTGTTATAGACAATATAATTGAAGAAATCACAATCGATTCACCAAAAAAAGATAATTTTGAACGTAACAGGATGGAAAATTTTGTGAAAAATTTGAAAACTTACATGGAGAAGAATTTGCCTCCATATGCTCATCCTCTTTTTATAAGAATTTGTAAGAATATATCTATTACAGGTAGGCATAATAAGTTTTAGAGAAATAAATATCTTAGTTATATATTTATTTTATTTAAAGGTACCTTTAAAATGAAGAAAATCAATCTCGTCAACGATGGATTCAATCCTGATGCATGTTCAAGTGACTTTTTATTTTATCTCAATTCTGCCAACAGGACTTATGAGTTACTCAGTGAAAAGGTCTATGCGAACATAACTAATGGAGTCATCAGATTTTAAAAAATACTCTCTTTGGAACCATTCCAATTTATATTTAACATTTATTTATCAGTAATCTTCATTGTGTGAGAATATAAATTACAAACTATTATTCGACTTCAGAATATCTCATTCAAAATTTATTCACGAGTTTGAGAATTACTTAGACTTTAAAATTCAAATGACTTATAATTATTACAATATAAGAAGTCACTTATTCAATTTTGAAATACCGGTCTATATGATATAAACAAAAGTATTTGTCTTTGTATAATTTGGTTTGAATCTATACCATGTTCATACCTGGTTTTAAAAACAATACCTTTGAATGACTTGAAAACAACTTATTGTTACTTATGATGGCTGACGTGATTAATAATTCGATAAACGAAAAACTTTCTCTACGACCAGATTGTAAATTTAATGGAAGTCTTAACCAACAAACTTTAAATCATCACAAAGATCAGGATAATCATTTCAATTTACAATTTAAAAATACTATAACGGAAAGACCATCTTTTGATGATGTATCCGCTACAAAAAGACAACAGTTATTTCATAAGAAAATTGAACAGTGTTGTAAAGTTTTTGATTTTACCAGTGATAAAGCATCTGATATTGAAGAAAGAGAGGCAAAGACAAACATTCTAAACCAGCTCATTTCCTATGTTAGATCGCACAGAAACTCCCTGACTGAAGAAGCTTATCCTCTTATTGTCAAACTTGTTGAGAAGAATTTACTTCGAACGCTTCCACCTGCTAGTAATCCTGAATTTGGTATTGAATTCGATCCGGAAGAAGATGAGCCCACTTTAGAGGCAGCATGGCCCCACATGCAGCTGATTTATGAATTTTTGTTACGAATCTTAGAATCTGACGATTGCAACGCTGAAACTGCTAAAAACTATTTTAACCAAGATTTCATCTTGAAAATTTTAGAGCTATTTGATTCAGAAGATCCACGTGAACGTGATTTAATCAAAACCATTTTACATCGTATTTACGGCAAATTCATTTGTCACAGACTTTTTATAAGAGATCAGTTTACCTACATATTTTTCCGCTTTATCTACGAAACAGAGCGTCATAACGGAATAACTGAGTTACTTGAAATAATTGGAAGTATAATCACAGGTTTCTCAGTACCCCTCAAGGATGAGCATAAAAATTTTCTCATTAAAGTTCTGATGCCTCTTCACAAAGTCAAATCATTATCCATATACCATGCTCAGTTAGCTTACTGTGTTGTTCAATACCTAGAAAAGGATGCATCATTAAGTCAAATAGTTGTTCTTCGCTTATTGAAATATTGGCCAAAAATGCATTCTCCAAAAGAAGTCATGTTTCTGAATGAACTCGAAGAAATTCTTGATGTTATTGACCTCATTGAATTTCGTAAGATAATTAAACCATTATTTAAACAGTTGGCCAATTGTGTTTCTTCTCCTCACTTCCAAGTACGTGAAATTTTGAGAAAAATTTCTTCTTTTTAAAATTAAACTTATCTTCTACAAGGTTGCAGAAAGAGCTCTTTATCTATGGAGCAATGAATATATAGTCAGTTTGATGAGTGAAAATATCAGGGAAATTCTTCCTATAATATTCCCTGCTCTTTATCGAACCAAAAATCACTGGAATAAGTTAGTGAAAGTTGTCCAAGTCTGAAAATATATTTGATTGATTATCATCTGTTTTTTTCAGGACAATCCATGGCCTGATATATAATGCATTAAAATTATTCACTGAAATGAATCATAAACTTTTCGACCAATGTACTCAAGAGTATCGAGAGAACTTGAAAAAGTAAGTACAGAGTAATTTAGTCTTAAAAACAACTTTTTCATCTAATATTTTATTCAAAACTAGAATGCAACTAGATCAAGAGCGATATGAAAAGATGTGGAAAACTATTGAAATGACTGCTCGAACTCGTCCTGAATTCAAAGATATTGTCTGTGACAGAAAGGAAGAAACTTTGGAATCTTTTATCCACGGAACCTGTGCATCAGACCAATACCATGATTTCGAAGAAGAAATTCCACATGAATTAGCCAGTTATTCTGACTTTTGTCCATTTTCATTCAATGATTGTAGATGGCAAAAATCAGAATATAATTCTCAAGATAAAATCAAGGAAGATATAGAATCCGCTACTCCAGAGAATATTAAGCACACTCTGGATAACTTGAAGATAGCCTCTGAAAATTATGTAAGCTAAAACAAATATTGTAGTGAAAAAGTTAGCATTCTCACTTTTATTTTCACAAATAATTCTCTTATTTATTATCTGATTTAGTGAGAACGGTAATGTTGGATTTCTCTACCAAATTAAAGAAACAACTAAAAAAAGTAAATTATTTTATATATTGTTGAACTAAATCACATAAGAAATAATAAAAGTGAGAATGCTTGTTTTTATTAAAGGGTAGAAAAAATAATATTAGTTTTTATGAATTAACCTTCCCAAGTTATTTTGAAGATGAATTTAAAAGAAAAGATTTTAATAGATAAATATCCATACTAATGATATAATTCAATTAGATAATTATTATCTATTGGTTTATAAATAATTTTAATATATTATCAATAATAATTAGGGTGGAAAATAAATGGAATAAAATATTGAAAAATATCTTAAAAATGGCAAATAAATCGCAATTATGGAAAAATGGGGGGAAATTTTAGTCCATTGCGTTAGCATACGAAATACAAGTTTCTTTTTTGAATGTTTAATTCTTATCATGAAAATACTTTAGTTTTGAAAAATATCTTTCTACATAAGCTGAAATCGGCTTCCATCTCAACAAAAGATTTTACTCCATAGTACTAATATTTTCATCTTCTGATTTTACATTTTTTGAATTTTTTTCGGTTTCGCTGGCTTTTCAAGTATCCTTTTTAAAGGATCCTCTTTATATCGAGATTCTGCACGATTTCAATTCCTTTCCTTAATGAAGTTTTATAATTCTCCATTTTTTATTCAATAGTTTTTAATAGCTTCAACCCATTTTGTAGGGAACGGAGTTTGAGGCCTTCTCAAATCTGAGAGGAAATCTCTGCGTGATTTATTTTTAATGGTGCCTTAACAGAGCCTAGGTAAGAAATTAATAGGAGAAGATGGGAAACCGAGACAAATGAGGACACAAAAGGATCGGAAAAAGGGGAAAAATGGAAACTTGAGATTAAAATGGCAAAAAAATCGCAAAATTATCTAGGAAACTAAAAGGTGTAGAGAATTAATTTTTTGATATTTTTTTAAAAGCACAGTTGATTATGATATCAAAAATCGAAAAATTTCCACCCTAATTATTAATAATAATACATTCAGTTATTTTTCAAAAAAATTTTTTGAATTGTTATCGATAACAAAAAAATATATATAGTCCTAGAATTTATGTATTTTTTATATAAACAAAATTTTTCTTTACATTATAAAATCTCTCAAAGATTAAACATCATTCTCTGATAGTCAATCAAGTCTACTTGACACCTTGAGTTAAATTTCTCTGTGACAATTGGTTTCACGACGATTCCTTTTTTCTTGCTTGGGCGATTCATTATGCATGTTTGACATAAAGACATGTAATGGGTTATTTGTTCTTGGCTTATATTGACGTAGTATTTGTCAACTTCTTTTTTGGTGTATTTAATTCCTTTATGACCCACGGATTTATGACACTGGTCGATGATTTCAAAGATCTCTGAGTATCTCACGTAATAACCTTTGTTTATTCCTTCATTGTCCTTAGAATAGATTCTTTGTTTTTGATTTATGACTTCAACGCCTTTTCTCTTTCTCAATCTGTATATTTGAGGTTCCTCTGCATATTTGATTGAGGTATCCATTAATTTACGAATTTGATCATCGTACATTTCGTCCGTTAGTATTTTAGAGTTGCCATTTTTTTCTTGAGATAAAAGAAGCTCGTAGAAACGTGTTTTCATTGACTCTGTCATTGCTAAAATGAAGTCTGACTATGTTTATTTTACCCATTGCTATTTGGACCAATAAAATTATTGCAGAAAAATGAGTCTGCTAAATTAAATGACAATGTAATTTAATATCAAACAGAATCTAGAACTGTTCTGGTGAAACGATTATGTTCTGCATTACACTAATTATATTTTCAAAAAATCTAGATTAATGTTAAAACAGTGTAAAGTAATGTATTTTGTCAATGTAATTTTCTGACCTCTAAAATCAGGGTCTGACCCTTGTAATCCATAAGGTTATGTACGATTACAAGCCCCATCGAAAAGGGACAGAGGGGTTAAATGTTTTCGTTACACTTTAGGCAAGTCACTTGTATATTGCAAAAGCATAGACCGTATATGCTAACAGGCATATACCGAAAAGGGGCAGAGAGGAAAAATATTTTCGTTACACTTTCAACGTTGAAAGTGTAATTAATTACACTTTCATCATTCGTTACACTTTAGGCAAAACATATGCAAATTTATACATTCTTTTTGTGATTATATTAACCGTGATGGCAAAATTATGTTGCATTAATAGTAGACCATATATTTAAATAGCCAAATTTATAGATATGAACCTCGAAATTTGTCAATACAGCTAGTTGACATTAGGATTAGAATTTCCTATTTTTCTCCGAATTGGCAGTAACACAAATATTTTCTGAATCCCATGATAAAATGTGCCCATAAGTTGTTGAAATAAAAAGTAAAAGCTTTTATTCACCTCAAACCTCTCGTCTTTCTATCCAGCATGACTGATGGTCATGCTACCTCAGAATATCTTTCAGGAAATAAGGCAGCTAATGTCCCTAAAAAACCAATTCTGCCGAAATTAGACTAAACTTTTAGTCTAAAAGTTGAAAATTTGGGGAAATTTCAAATTCCAAAAATAGCAAAATTTTATCAGATTGCACTTTTTTAACAACTTATTGGTTCATTTCATAACGTGATCCAAAAATATTTGTGCTCCTGACTATCAGGAAAAAAATATTGAATTTTTTGTAAAAATAATAAATTCTCATCTTCATTCCAAGTATGTTTATAGTTCTAAATTAAAAGCTAAAGATGATGTAATTACACCCATGAGAAAGATATGAGAACGAACGAATTAATTGTAGTTATTCATAAGCATTAAACGGTTTTTTTCTCCAGTCTTAATCCTGGATTTATAATAAATCTATCTACTCGTTCATTCTCGATCATTCGCACCTAGATTTTCCCCTAGACTCTTTTAACTTTATAATCAGCGTGCTAAAAATGAATTTGTTTAAATAATCAGTGCAAATTTTTATTGAAATTCTAAATGAGTTTTACTCAAAGAGAACAAAGATCTTGATTAAAGCCTTGACATACTCAATATCAATGTCAGATGATTTTACGAGAAAATTAATGACATTAAATATGTGAGAATTCTTAGATTAGAATGGTACTAACTTTCAAAAGTATTTTCTTTACCTGGTCATTATAATATTGATCGAATATTTTTAATAAAAGAAATTATCGGTTTTATCCAGGGCTATTCAGATAAATGCTAATCACTCCTCTCTAAATTCTTCCTTGAATATATCAATTGTGAGTGATCCTGAATCTAATCAGATACTTGATTTACTGTTTCCAATTTATTCAAATGATTCTATGATCTAACATTCAATAATTCTTTCACTGTTCAATATATTATTGGGTAATTTAAAAAGTATTTTTTTAATTATCTTAATGTTTCATTTAATAATAGAAAACCGCATTAACTTATGGCAGTTAATTGAAATTCTATTTTGAAAGAAAGCATTCCAAACTTTTTTGAATTTATACATTTCACCCTACTTATCTCTTTCAATCTGATATTTATATTTTCAATTAAATACATTTTTTCCTCTACTAAGCATTGGTTTCTTCTATAATACATGCTTAGAATAAGTGTAAAATTGACAAATTTTGGGTAAAAAGGGTTTAGTTGAATTAATTTATCTGATCATCTAAGAATTTTATTTTCGTTAGTAATACTAAAAAGATGAAGGCCTTTTTGTAAGATCAATTCCTAGTCAACTTTAATTTTCGTATTTTTTATCCTAGGATCAATTAAATTTGTGATTATTTTCTTTTGGCACAATATTATTTTGGCATTGATAAAATTCATATTCCCCCGATTCTCTTTTTCAAATATCTCTATTATTGCTTTAGAAATCCAAAGGTTTCTCTAATACCGACATCAAAGCGAATGAGAAGCTCCTTTTATCTTCAATTTGCCGAAAGAGTGATACAGCTAAATGATAATCACAAACAGAATTTGATCAGTCTTTAAACTTCATGAGTTCATGCTCAAGAATTTCTCCTTTTGCCGTTACTCACATTGATCCAAATGGTTATGTGAAACCTTCTTTTTTCAGAATTAACGATAACAGCATTTTAAAAGCATAATAACTTTATTCTGGCTTTAACTTTTTCAATCAATTCAAAGATATGATTTGAATTATTCCATTACATCATAATGTTGAGTGATTACATCAGAACACATTGATGAGTACCAGAATTCTTAAAAATATTGAATCAATACGTGAAGACTTTGGCTTTCTCTCTCCATGAATATATGTAATAAATATATCAGAAGCTACTTCAAACATTTTTACTTCCTATTTTTTTTCATTCAAAACATTTATTATTGTTATAATACTTTCTTACATCGTGCGCAAACAATTGTCAATAATAAATAATATTTATTTAATAACTCATATTTTTACTTTGAAGTAGCTTCATAAAATTATCTGATGATAAAGAAAAAAACGTATTTAAGGAATATGAGTAATAATTATGTTGCTTTTTAATATACCAAAAAAGCTACCAGAGGTAGATGAAATTTACAGAATAAGTTATAAGAAACGATTTTTATTTTCTTTTCAAAAATGTACTGGATCTTATTTCTTTTTGAGATTAATGTTCAAGTCCGAATATATGGGCGAATCTATAGAGTATTTGCCCCCTCATATTTTGTAGTAGTTCAACTGAATGAAAAAGAGACTCAAGGCTCTTTATCATGGATGGTATTAAAAAGAATCTCTGGCTTAAAGATTAAAAATTAATAAGAATCAAAAATATAAAACTTCATGCTTCGATTCAAGGAATTTTCAGACTTGTAACAAACATATAATTTGATCAGGTGTATCAGGTTTACTCACTGCTCTAAATTTACATTTTAATTTATAATTAGAATGTAAAAAGAGAAAATAAATGTGATTCTCTTTAATTATTGACTACTGAAAAATATTAATTTTTTTAAAATTGACTTTAAACAACGTCAATTATTATCGCGAATTATCTCTAAATATCTTTCTATTTATTTCTCGAGGTCAACATTTTTATTCTGAACACTATTCAATTGAAAAATGTTAACGAGATGTATAATCTTCTTGTTGATGCCCATAATTCTGATCAAGGCTTTAGGGAGTATTGTGGAGAAAACCGAAAACCAAAATAGCCGAAAAACATCTTATCCCACAATCATAGAACCCTCGGCGTATATCCTAGGCCAGAGACAACTAACAAAGATAATATTTCCAATAAAAGACAAATCTCCAAAGTATTTGCATGTCAAAATTATGAACGAGCGTGAAGAAATTTGTGAATTCGATAAAGAGCCAGAAATTTCAAAAAATTTGGCCTCTTTTACTTTTGAAACAAGTATAATGGTTGATCGAGATATAAAACACAACTTAATTGACATTTCTTACAAGTTCATTGATGAAAATGAAGAAATAATTGATTTCTACACCAGTACACTTCCGGTCGTCAAAATAACTCCGATGATCATTCTCGAGATAGATAAGCCAATCTATCGTCCTAAAGAAACAATCAATATACTTCCAATCATACTCGACTCTTATAAGAATTTTGGACTTGAACTTTCAAGGAATATAAATTGCTATGCTAAAACAATTGAGCCTGCAAATATAGCCAGTGGAGATGACTTTAAAATAATTTTACATAATCCCACTGGAGAGAAAATCAAAGTTTGGAAGAATATCACACATCACAAGTTAGAGATATTGAAATATGAGTTATTTGATGATTTAATCGAAGGGGATTGGCAACTTACTGTCGAATATCAGGAGAAACAAATATATCAAAAAAGTTTTATGGTTCAACATTATATCTTGCCAAGATATCTAACTACTATCGAAGCTGTTACAATCCCTAGACATGTGAATGACTCTGAGTTGGTTCTAAAGTTTTGTGCCAAATACACCAAAGGAGGATTCATTAGAGGTACAGTGAATGTCAAGCTAACTGTAAATTCAAGAAATTTCGAGTTTATTGAGCAATTGAGCTATAATTGTGCTTGGCATCAACTGAATGATCTTGATTATAAAAATGTGAAATCAAAAAAAATTGTTTCAGATTATCTGTATCTTTATGCTACATTTGAAGAATACGGTTCAAAGGAAACCGTTACCAAGAACTTTGATAAATATTTTGAACTAAAACATGATTTTAATCAAATAACAGAACTGTTAGAAGAAAAAATTAATCAAAAAGATTTCATATCTATCTTGAGGATTAACCCTATAAATGTGAAGAACAAAAAATTCACAATATCCTCACCAAGCAATAAAAATATGGTATTTATTGGAAAAGTTAGCAATAATCGATCAACGGAAATAGTTTTGCCAAAACTTCAAAAGGACTCTATATTTGTTTTAGCTGAAACAAAAAAATCTGAAGAAATATATCCAAAGAATTCAACTCAATCTACTAAGGATTTTGTTATCATAGAAGAACCCCAATCCGAAATCAACTGCTCTCAAACAGTAAAATTAAAAATCATTATTGAACCAACAACGCCTGATTTTCAGTTGACAATTCTTTCCAATAACATTAGATTGAATTGGTTAGGAGTGACTTTGACCAAAGAAGATTTTCAAATCTGCAGAGATCGTCAGGATATTCTTGGGCATTACAAATGTAACGAGGATAATTCAATAACGTGTACGGAGAACTTTCATGGTCCTAATTGCATGTACAGGAGAGATAATACTCCTAATTTTTTCAAATATCACACTGGTGAAACGTTCTTGCGCACGAGCTTAAATTTAGAAAAGAAAAAAAACCAAAGAGAGTTTCTAGTTTATGATTTGGAAATTCCTACAAATGGATTCATTGGAACTGAATTAGACATAACTTTTATCAAGTATAATACTGGTGATCAGAATATTGCACAAACAAAATATAAAGCGAAAAATTCTAAAAAATGCCAAACCATGTCGAAAATAGTTAAAAGTTCGTTCAAATTTTCACAATCCCAATCTGTTCCTGGAGAGAATGTCTCACTTAAGATCAGTATTTTACCTCAAAAGTCTCAGGACTTCAATCATGATACAATTTGTCTCTTGAAAGGTTACGATGTTACTTTGGCCGAATTCGAAAGGAATAAAAATTACATTATAAATTACCAAAGATATATTGACGAAATTGAAGACCGGCTTTTTATTAAATGGAAGTTTAACTATAACCAAAGATCCCTCATGCCAACCGGAAAATTTAGCTATCTTCCTGGATATTTTCCTTACAACCATAGTCTTACATCAGGAAAAAATTATGGGGAACGTTTAAGCAATGCAATAATAAGAAATAGGAATCAAAATAGATTTGAAAGAGTTCGATCTAATTTTCCAGAGGTATGGTTCTTCCGATTGCAAGAACTGGCCATTGGACAAAAGGATAAGAGTAGAAGAGAAGTCTCAATAAGTTTAACAGCTCCTGATACAATTTCAATTTTCAATGCCTCTTCCATTTGTTTATCAGAGAAAAATGGAATTTTAGTCCCTGAAAATCTTGCTTCATTAACTGTTAAGAAAACATTTTTTCTTGATATTCATCCACCAAAGTATTTAAAGCAGTCGGAAATCGTTTCAATTCCCATAACAATTAACATTCAAGATGTTATAATGATGAATCAGACAAATCTAATTGAAATCAGCATCAGTATCAATACAGACGACTGGGATTATTATGGGCCAACGTTTTTTTTGTTTTGTTCAAATAGATTGAATGAAATAATTTTCCAAACAAGATTGATGGCAAAGAGATTGGGCAAACTATCAATCGAAATATCTGGAAAATTTATCAACAATTCCAAAGATTGCAATAGTATGAATTCCACAAAGGAAACTATATTCACTGATAAAGTAATGAGAGAAGTTATAGTCAGACCACAAGGTGAAGTTGTCGAACAAAATATTAACATTTATTTGTGTCAAGATGAAACACGAGAGATTATCCTACCTCCAATAATCAAAGATTCTCTAAGAGTTTATGTTACAGTTAGTACAAGCCATATCGGGTTATTAACGAGCTATTTGAGTGACCTTGTCCAAAATCCGTATGGTTGTGGAGAAGACAATGTGGCAATTGTCTATACAAGTGTTTGCGTCTTAGACTACATGTTCAAGATTGGTGATAGCCTCTCTCATGAAGATATTGATATCATGGATATGGCCAGACATTACATCAAGAGAGGATTCGATCGTCAGTTGAATTTTAGACACCCTGATGGATCTTTTTCCGCTTTTGGAAATGTTGATGCTATTGGCTCAACCTGGCTCACAGCTCATGTTCTCGAAGTTTTTGCTAGGGCTACTTCTTTCATAAATGCAGATTATCAATTTGAAAAATTACTCTCTGGGTGTTTGGAATATCTTGAGCAAGCATTCGATCCTAAAGTTTGTATCAAGGAAGATGGTATTCTTGTTTCTGATATTTTCGGTGCTAATATCAATTCACCCAATTCTGATATGATAAATCAAGCAAACATAATTCTAAAAGTTATGAAGTCTCTTTCAATTGCAAATTCTTGTGAGTACATTTCAGATCATTTGCAAGCGGATCTAACTGAAATTAAAGGATATCTTAACCGTTTATCTAAATGCTTCTTTAAGAACTACATGCCAAACATAACAATGATTGAAAGTCAAGATATGCCAAGCCTCTTCCTATCTAATTACCTGTATACTATAGCCTTATACTATGGAAAGAATGCTTCTGGAGAAGCCAACTTTCTTAAATATTTAAATTTATTGAAGGACAGAATTCATGATAGTCGGACACAAAATTCTGATGATTTTGTCGAAACGGTTTCTAACTACCTTCTAATCAAGAGTATACTCAACGAAAGCTTTGAAAATGTTATAGCGGAAATCAAAATGTTATTGAGTAAACAAACAGCTAATGGGAGTTTTTCTTCTTTGAGAGATTCTCCCATAGCATTGGATGCTCTATCAAAGTTCACTGCTCCAAAAGTTAAACTAAACAAAACCCTAGAGGTTTATTTATATCCAAATGATGCAAAGTTACAAATAAATGTTAGTCCTGATAGCATTGAACATCACCAGTTGCTGGATGGTGGAAAGCAGTACGATACATTCAATTCTGTTCGTTGGATTTATGAGGACTTGGAAGAGAACATTTGCCTATTCACTAAAACATCAGTCTTTTATAATTATGATATGGATTCTTTCAATATCGATCGCAAAAATTATTTTATTCTTAAAGATGATCTTGAACAAGATGACACAACTTGTCGAAGTTTCACCTATAAATTTTGTATCAAGCAAAATACTACAATAAATTATTCCAGTGGCTTGATCAAAGTAACAATTGGAATTCCAAGCGGTTATGATATTGACATGGAATACATAAGACTCGAGGGAGATTCAAATGAATCATTGAAGAAGTACGAGATAGATGAAAGACAGAATTTAATTCTTTTATACTTTAACGGTTTTGTTCGATATCAGACAAATAAGCTATCGCAAGAAAAATGTGTCAAAATAAAATTTGATTTGACAGCTTTCGTAGGAAATCTACAGGATACAGTTGTAAAGATTGAAGACTTTTACAATCCGAGTTATGAGACAATAAAGTTTTTCAAACCAAAGTACTGCAAGCCAGAAGAAAATATCGAAACAATAAGAAATCCAGATGAGTATTTAGGTCATATCTTAAATTCAAACGAAGTTCTATGCAAAGTGTATGGCTTGAAGCAGTTTAGAAAAAAGGCGTTTAAAGAAATCAATCAAAACTTTTGTTACAAAGATACAAGTCTTTCAATCTTGTTTTCATGGCGAATCGGCATTTCAATGAACTTTCTTCAAAAATCTGTTGGGGTTGAAAAATATATCCTTAGAAATTCGAATATATTCAAAAATTGCTTTAAGCTGGAAAGACTTAAGATGAACCAGGATATAAAATTTATTTTTATTCTCGGCAATTCAACAAACCATGTTTACTCAATTGTTGAAGATAACTCAGATTCTTTAGTGAAGAAAGTTGGTCAAATTTTTGAAGATGATTCAATATGCGAAGAACTAAAAAATATGGGGAAGAAGGTTTTCGCTGGTTGAGTTCGCGATTATTTCGATAGTATTGAACAATCGATTTGAAATGAAAGTTTTTGCTGTTTGTTGATAATAAAAATTCAGTTATTCTATACATAAACTATTTTTTTAATTTGATAACATATTTCTGACGAATCAATTTTTTCGTTAAAATCTTACATTGTGCGTATTATCATTGGATGGAATAATTATCGTTTTTATCTATAAATCGAGCTTTGATTAAACAAACTATTAAAAAGATGATAATCTCTCAAATACTTTTCTTTTTCATTTTATTGAACTATGGGGTTCAAGGATCTTTCGGATTCCTGCCTGAATTCGAAACAAACATAACACTTATTAGCCCATCAAAATTAATCGTTGGTGTCGAACAGAGATCCAAGGTATTTATTGAAAAATCTAAATTCCCTAATGCCGCTAAAGTTAAACTCTCGATATTAGTTGACGATGCAGCTCTTTGTACGCTCGAGAAAGAATTATCATCTTCAATATTTGACGATAATTTTCTGGAAGCATCAATTGATCACACTGTTGTACACGACTCAAAAGAAGGATCAAATATAAAATTGGAAATAATCTCAGACACTGAAAATACTCTTGAGGAAAGAACAAAGTATTCGTCAATCTCCTACATAAATCCTGAATATAAGCTACTTACGGACAAACCTATTTACCGTCCAGGAGAGAAAATAAAATTTTTCATTATGAAAATAGATCCGTACAAAGATTATGTTGTTGCCCAAACAAATCCTGTTAACTGTCGTCTTGAAAAGAGTACACTAGAGCGATTTCCAGTATTCTCGAATAAAATTACAATAATTTTGAAAGATGAAAAACAACAAACAATAAAAGTCTGGAGAGATATTTCTGACGGAAATCTTCAGGTTCTTGACTATGAGTTGAGCAAAGACTCCGGAGAAGGAAATTTCAACTTTTATCGACTTGATAATAACGGAAATGAAGTCAACATTGGCTATGTAAAAGTTGAGCATTTTGTCTTGCCTAGGTTTACCGGCTCAGTTAAAATACTCAAAGTCCCTGAAAATAGAGAGAACGGGGAAATTGAAATTAATGTCTGCGCAAAATACACTAATGGAGGAATATTTTTTGGATCAGCAAACGTTTCCATAAACTATTTTGACTATAGAAATGTCAACAAAGATAATTTTGTCAAACTTGAGGGAGATTGTACTTTGGCCAAAATACCATATAAAGAGACTAAACGACCTGTTGATATGGGCTTTAACATTTGGAGGCCAGATAGAACATTTAAAATAAAAGCAATCATTCAAGAAATGGGCACAAATATTACCATTACAGTCGAAGATGAAAAGTTTGATTCGGAAGTGAAGCCAAAATTTGTCGAAAAACTAGCAAAAGTTGGACCATTTCCAACTGAATTAATCATCTCAGCTAAACCAAATGAAAACGCAACTAAATTTTTGATTGAGTCAGTTTATAATGATGTCAGTTACCATGGAACCTTCGAAGACAAACAACAGAGAATCCTTCTACCTTCTGCTAATAATCTCATTATTACTATAATTAACGAAAAGGGTCAGAATGTCACCAAAACTCATATAACTACTCAAAGCTTTTCTTATCAGAAGCCAAAATATTGGACAATTTATCCTAATGACGAATCTCAGTACATGGACGAAAAGTGTCCTGACGAGCTTGTATACAAAGTCATGAGAAATTCAAACTCATCAATTAAAGCTCTTAAAATCTTATCATCGCAGAGTAATTTGAATTTCAAAGAGTTAGAATTCACCTTAACGAAAATGGAATGCAAAGATCGTGATGATCAGTTCGGACATTACAAGTGTCAAGAAGATGGAAAAATTCTTTGCCTACCTGGATGGACCGGAGGAAACTGCATGATTAAGAAATGCAAAGATGAAACTGATTCATCTTTTTGCTCATTCGAAGAGGCAAACGAGCCAAAGGTATTGAACTTGTTCGTAGATGAAATAAAAATTCCTATGAAAAATTTTCTCGGTGCAAAAGCTAAATTCTTTCTCTATTCGGTGGAAAATAACACAGTCTCCTCGGAAAATATTGTCATTGAAAAGATGAAAAATTGCTTGACGAATACTGATAAAAAGATGAAAGATGCTAGTTTCAAATTCAATTACGGCACTCGTCTTCCAGGAGAGAAAATCGATCTTCAACTTGGTATTAAGGGAATAATGACTAATGAACTTAACGGGAAATGTCTTTTGAATATTTATGACAAATCGTTAGAAAACTTTTTCAGCACAGAACAAAAGAATCGATTCAATCATGAAGATTTCTTCAATTACCTCAATAATGAACTAAATGATATGATTTCATTCGATTACAACAATGACATTATCGTTCCTCGATATCATTACGCAAATTTTGAATATTCCCTTAAAGCTTATGATTATGATGACCAAAATGCTGTTGATAAGGATAGCTCAAATGTAGACAAAAAAGTTCGACAATTTTTCCCTGAATCCTGGATATTCCAATTTGTCGAGATGAAGAAGCTCGAAAGTAATGATTTTGGTTTTAGTGAGAATTTAGTGGCACCTGACACAATTACATCTTTCGACGCTAAAACAGTGTGCTTCATAGAAGAAGAAGGTATTTTCATCCCAAAAGATGAACCAACTTTTGTTGTCAATAAAGATTTCCATGTTGAACTTCAATTGCCAAAGTTTCTTGTTCGGAACGAGTCAACACAGGTTCCCTTATCCATCTTTTTCGAGAATGCACAGACGAAAAGCAAAGCAAATTTTGTAATAGTAAAATTCGAGTACGAAAAAGAAGAAATGAGTCTCCTTGGTGTCAAAGAGTTTGAATACTGCTCAAATTTACTTGAAAAAAACAAAAACAATGTAGTCTATTTAAGCATAAAAGCATTGAAACCTGCTGTCACCAATATAACAATATATGCCCAGGCAGTTGTCAACTCAAAGAAGTGTATGAAGGAAGAAAACAAAGAACCTGAAGTAATCTTAAAGGATACTGTGATTAAACAAATTATTGTTAAGCCAGAAGGAGAGGTTGAAGAAATCACTCGAACCCATCTTCTTTGTGGTGCAGCTAAAAGAGTGGAGATAAAAACAGATGAAATTAAAGATTTCGTCCCCGAATCGGCAAGATTTTACTCTACTCTATCAACAGACTCTTTAGGCATGTCAACAGGAAATCTAGGTAACTTGGTGAAAAAGCCCTATGGATGTGGAGAACAAAATCTTGCAGCTGTTTATCCTAGTGTTAGTGTCTTGGAATATTTAGACATGTATAACATTGAAGATGAAGGATCAGAAAAGCTTAAGGAGAAAACGAAAAACTACATCATTCTTGGATACAACAGAGAAATGACATTTAGGCATGCTGATGGATCCTTTTCAGCTTTCGGCCAAAGGGATGAACATGGCTCCACCTGGCTCACTTGTCATGTTATCGAAGTATTTTCAAGAGCAAGAAATCTCATCGATCCTGAATTCAGCATGAATGAAATGCTCGACAGCGCTTACAATTACATCAAGAAATCCTACAATGAGAAAGTATGTATAACTGAAAAGGGAAAACTATTCGATAATCCCTTCAAGTTCCTAAAGAATGACAAGGCTGAAATACAGGAAAATCTTTCAAACTCCCTAAAGGCTGTTAGATCGTTATATTTCTATTACGAAATGCAAGAAAACATGGAAGCCAAAAATCTTGATGAGATCAAGGAAACTCTCGAGATGACAATGGACTGCATCAGAAAAAGGTACGAAGATCTAGGCATTGAAGATATGCAGCCTATTCTATTGGCTGAGTATGCTTACACAATGGCCCTATTGGAGTCTGATAAAGATAAAGAACTCCTTGATAAGCAAGTAGAGAAGCTCAAGAAACTTGTCAATCGTGCCCTTGAATTGGAAAAGTATAACTATCAAGATAGATCCATAGAAGTAATTGCCTACTACCTCTTGATAAAAAATATTTCAAAGACTCCTGTTAATGATGTTCTCAGAGAGATTGAATGGCTCCTGCTTCAGCAGAATAGCAATGGTGGATATTATACGACGACAATTGCAGTATTAGCAATCGATGCTCTTTCAAAGTACAAAATTAAAAACATTCCTGAAAGTTCTCAGGTGACAATTAAATTAGGACACGCCAATCTCTCAAAGAAAGTGAAATTAGGCAAAGGAGACATCGAGAGAGTACAGTTGATAGAGAATTCTTTTATTCCTGATAAAATCGAATTTCAGTATAATTTCCAGAGTGATAAAGAGGACAGCTGTGTTCTTGCAAAAAGCTCCGTCATGTACAATCGCATGAGTGCAAAAAACCAAGGAAAAATTTTCGATATTACTTTGATGACAAGTAAGAAAGAGAAAGTTTGCCAACTATCCTATGACTTCTGTGTCAACCAATTAGTTGAAGAGGAAACAGGAATGCTTCTAGCTTCCTTAACTATTCCTACTGGATATTCTTTAGATGAAAAATCAATTTCATATGAAAAGAATCAAACATCTCCTATGAAACATGAAAACAATGAGGCTTTAGGCAAAGTCTATTTTTATTTCAATGGATTTGAAAAGAGTAAAGGGCTTTCAAAAAGATGTGCTAAACTTAGCTTGAATTTGGAATTCAACATGAAAGAGGTCGCCCAGACTGAATTAAAGGTGGAAGATTATTACGAGCCAAAAGTTAGTGCCAGTGTTACGCACAAACCAGAAGAATGTACCAAGCTTACATCTGGAAAGATTGAAGACTATGATGAAATGATACCGAGAATCTTTAATGAAACCCATCTTGCTTGTGAACAAAATGATTTTGGCTCCGATATTGCTAAAAGTACCAAGGAATTGCTTTGCCAAGAGGAAAAGGTTGTCTATTTCCTCGGTGATTTGGGTAATGGGGAAGCGAAATTCTATCAAATTTCATCTATGAAAGGAGTGAAAAAGTTTGACATTCAAAACTTTGACTCTAATGTCATAAAAGTATGCTCCAAAAAAGAAAAAGAACTCGATGACAGTGTAAGACTGGTTTTGATTCATGAAAATTATAATGTTGAATCAGATAAATTCCTAAATGCAGTTACAATTAGTGGTTCAAAATCAGACTTGACAAAAACTCTGAAGAGCTCCTTCAAAATAGATGCAGATTCATGTCAAAGCTTTGAAAAACTCTTTGAGATTATCCAGGAAGTTTTGGGGAAATTTTAATACACAATAACCATCATCAGAATTAATGTTAACATTTAAATAAAAATACATTCAAATTGCACTAATTTTTTTAAGTTGGAGACATGTCTGAAAATACAGTATCATCAAAATATCAGACGTTAGTACGAACTGTTCGAATACACTTTAACCAGTTTCAATGAAATAGGGTTTCTGAAGAACAATAGAACTCTTGAGAAATCAATGAACGAAAAAGTGTCTGAATCAAATTATGTAAGAGTCGGAAAAAGCATTAACTATGGGATATGAACTTTAGATATTTTCTTGTTCACTTTAAAATATTCTCCTGATTATTGTTGTAACCAATAGAAATCATTATATAGTTTACACCAGGAATATTTAAAGATATATCATCTTTCTTTTGAATACTACCAAGCATTGAAATGCCGAAATTCATATTAATCTTTACAATTCTTTCAATACATAAAATTTATTCCCAAGTTAATCTATTGCATGGAAAAATTCGGAATAACCTTCCAGAATATCTCTTCCCAGGTTATAAGACTACTGGCCATTTCAAATATGAAATTCCAGAAGAGATTTTTGAAAACTCTCTCTTTTTAACGTACTATCTACAATCGGACTACATTGACTTGTGCCAAGAAACTATTGAAATGGAACGAACTTCTTCTTTAACATATCATGGAGATTTCGAAATAAATTTCATCGAAAATTTGGTTAAGAATCCTGTTCTCAAAGTGGAGGTTCGAGATTCGAACAAAACACTACTCGATAGATATTATAAAAATATAAAGTTATTCCCGATTAAAAGTATCGTAAAAGTTATTCCAAACAAGCCAGTCTATGGGTTGGGAGAAAATATGCATTTTACCCTGGTGCAAATACTACCAGAAAATTTTCTACATTTAGCTCCCATAAGTAATACTAGCTCTTGTGACCTTTCTGCTAATGTTCATTCTAATCAAACCGTTATTATAATCAACTTGTACGATTCAAATGATGACCTAAAAAACCAATGGAAAATAGTTGCAGCAAGTAACACAGAAGAGTCGATCAAAAATTATAAATTCCAAATAGAGCATGACTATAAAACTGGAGTTTGGCGTCTTGAAGTCCAAATCGATGGACAAGTTGTAGATTCTGAAACATTCACAGTTAATTACAATTACAAAAGAGTTAGTTTTGATGTTTCCCTAAATGAGAGTCAATACAATGAAAATGAAATTGAACTCAGAATGTGTACATTTCAGTTTATTGGTTCAGTATTATCTGGAAGGGTTTGCGCCGAATTTAAGGATGGAAAATCTTCAAGATTAAAATGTCAAGAGTTTAAAGAAACTTCGAAAAGTACATGCACTCTCGTTATAAAGGAATTTCCTCCAGAATATTCTTACGGGGCGACAATGTTCCCCAAGAAGTTCACAGTTGATGCTTACTTGTTTTCCTCTACTCTGATAAAGCCGATAATGAAATCCGCTCATTATTTCAAACTATCAAGCGATATTATATTTGAGGATGAAGACTTGGAGCTTGATCGTAATTTGCCCAAACTTTTGCGAATCAGAAGTGAACGAGAAAATGATGCTTTCGAATTTGAAATCTCCGATTTTTTAAGTGCCAAATACTTCAAAATTACTGGTGGGATTCGAAACGAACCAGTTGAATTGATTTTACCACCATGGTCTCCAAAGTTAGTCTTTCATTATAAGAATACCAAATCAAAGTTTATTTATAATGACAAAATATTCAAAGCAAAACCTCAGAGTGAAAAATGGAATCTTTGGCCTTCGGACAGATACAAACTTGACAAAGATCAATGCATTGATGAAGATTTTAATATTCAAATAATCTCCTCTCAGTCTTTAAGTGCCAAAGTGTTATTAATAGGAAATATTTATGAAAAGGATAGAGATTTTGTTCAAAGGGTTCGTATAAAGCCTCATCCTCCTTGCTCTCCGGCTCATGATATTGGTGGTGGAAATTTCTTTTGTGTGAATTCCAATAAATTTGAATGCTTTGAAAAATTCACTGGGCCCAATTGTCTCTATGAAAAGTGCTCATATGATTCTGCAAAAGAAAAAATTTGTGTAAAAAATAATGAGATGCTCGATCCAACAACGCAGTCCTTCTATCATTACTCAATCAGTATTAATCTCTCAAAAGTAAATAATTCTATTGTTTATGGAACCATAAAGATAGAGGATGAGAATGACGTGCGAAAATTTGTCATTGAAAATATCAGAAAATGCATTAGTCAACCAAAGAAGAAGGGAATCAAAGTTTATGACTGTGTTGAATCGGAGGGTTATCAACATTTGGATGAAATTATACAAAATGCCAAAATCCAACGAATTGAAGAATATATGGAAAAATCACAGAGGAAGAATGATATCATCCATTTGAAAAATGCCTATGATCTCCCACGGAACTATGAACTGAGATATGACAGTAAATTGGATGCCTATATCAAGTATTTTCAAACAGCAAAACAATTCAATGAGAATCGGTCCAAAGAGAGAATTACCGAGAAGCCTGTTGAGCCAGATTTCCATTCAGACAATTTAGTTAGTTATAATATTTGTAAAAGGCTTGATGATAACTCTATTGAGGTGACACAAAGAGTATCTGAAGAATTTTCCTTATCAGATTGCATTTTAGATTTTAATTTACCAGAATCAGTTAATATCAACGAAGTCATAACAGCTCCATTGGTATTGAATTTGGAAATTCTACGAAAAAATTTTAGATTTGCTCTCTTGGAGATGGTCCTCAGTAATACGGACGGTCGCCACGATATTCAACCAAAAAAAATTGTTTATTGTGTCAGCTCGAATGATGTGGAGAAGAAATTTAACTTCAATTTATTTATGAACACTACAGGCCAGAATGATTATAAACTCAACTTGAATTTACATTCGAATCACAAGGCCTGTCTCTATGAGAAAGATAGACAGCTCGAAGAATCAAATTTCATCTCAACAACGATGAGATATTCGGTAAATGTTTTTGACATTGAAACAGAAATCGAATATAAAAATTATTGTAACTCGGTGAGGATAGAAAAATTAAAGTCAAATATTTATTCAAATATTCCAAAGGAGCTTATCAAACTCAATATCGCTGATTTCAAATGTAACATAGAGACACTCGAAGTCTATTTGTCAACTTTGGCCTATTTGAAGAGTCATGACTTTTTCGAGTTCACAAAAACCAAAGAAAATGCAATGGAAAGTCTTGAAAAGTGTTTTGAAGACTTGAAAATGTCTGTTCATACTCGTATTAAACTATTTAACATAGTAAATTTGTACAATGACCTGGATCTGTTTGACACCAATTCAATTAAACCAAGAGCCGATGATGAACTAACAACTGATATGGCTACTCTCAACTATTACTTTGTGATGAAAAAACTGATCAAGGACCAAAACTTTCGTCTCTCCTCAATGAAAAATGAGTCAGCTCTAACTCTAACGAAATATTTTGAACTCTACGTTAGGTTCTTAAATAAATCAGATGATATCATTTTGGATAGGCTCAACAGTTTTGTTCAAAAGACTATCAATGGATTCTACAAACAAGATGCTACGTTTCTAGAAATACTTATAACTCTAATTCAGATCAAGATGTCATTAAAACTCAATTATCTTTTTGAACTAAATTATATATCAGAAAATTATCACCTGGAGAATTTGGAACATTCGAATAAAATGAAAATTTTGAAGTCAATTTTGAATATTGACAAGAACTCGTTGACAGATTGTGAACTGGAGAGAGAAGAACATTCAGACAGTACACATCATCGTCATTTCATTTATTCTGCATATGAAAGCAGGAATTGTGAGAGACTAGTGATTGATCTAAAGTCAGAAGAAAACATTAACAGTCTTCAACTAGTCATATATCTTCCCACCTGTTTTCTACCAGATATTCGTTCAGTAAAACAAAACCTCAACTCTGATCTCAACAATAATCTCGAAAAGAGGTTCTCTTTCGATTTTTCAACCAATAAACTTGAAATATTAGGAGAGAGTATTAAGCAAAAAGATGAAATCGAATTTAAATTCAATTTGGATAGAATCTGCCAGTCTACATCTAAGCCAATGTTCCGATTTCACACAATTGACCTTTTAAATAATGGAAAAATTATTCAAAATATTTCCAGAACATTTAATGAATGCACTATGAAGGATTTTGAAGATGAAATCATTCTTCCTGAAAGTAATTTGAACGCTGTAAATATGAGAAACGCTATATGTTTATCTGTCTCGTATTTTGAAGTCAATGAAGTTAAACGAAAGATTTCTTTTGACAAAAACAACATATTCGAGATAAGCGATCAAGTTAAAGAGCCTTTAATCACTATTATCATAATTGAGAATAGCACTATCCAAAAAACACCTTTCAGTGACCGAAAAGCATTATTTAATATCATTTTATCAGATGGAGAATTTTCCTGTCCAAGATTAGAATTATTCAAGAACTTTATCAGAGTTTACGAAGAGGAATTTCCAAATATTTGAACTGAATATATGATACAATTGCTCAGATTTTATTGATTTATTATTACTATGATCTTAATAAAGATAAAAACCATTACTTATTTCTTCTATTGAATTTTGCCATATTTCATATTCAAATTATTTGGAATCAATACCAAATAATATCTGAATCGGTGATAACTTTCCATTTAACAAATTGTGGATTAATTGATTTCAATTTTTTTCAGCTTTTTAATCTGATGTTTATTCATTGTCTAAAAATAGTTACAATAATGTAATTTTATCTGAAGAAAAAATGCGAAATATGATCTTTTCAATATGAACTGCTAGTTGGATCTAAATTTAGATTACTCGAAATTTGTACTAGATTTTGTCCAATACAGTATTCATGTTGAACAAAATTACAAAACATGTATGAATATTTGATATTCTTAGCTAAACTGTCAACAGATATTCATGACAGTGATGATATTGAAAAATGAATAACAAATCTTAGAAATAAATTGAATCCAGTGAAAGATCAACTTTCCTAAAATATTCAGACAAATATCAGGAGTGAACAAGGAATTCTATTATAAATTCAACTAACTATACATCTAATCCTACAAAAATAAACTAGCCGAATAATGGAATGTCATGGTTTTTTTGATATTTTAGAGAATCTCCCACCAAAAGAACAGAAATGTTATGAAATGATAATAGCTGATATTTTTACATCCATTATTTCATCGTTAAATTTAGTCTATGAATGAATGAATGTTTAATTTTTTAGGGTGTGATGGGTTGAATTCTCTTGACTCCGTCAAATAAAAATCATTTCACACGTGATATTTTGTCAATAAGTAACTATATTTGAGAGAAGTGGTATTATTTAGCGGAATTTATTGACACTTAGAGATTCGGGCTGTCATTCTAAGATATGGTCATTGAAAACTCATGATTTCTTGTTTTGTTAAATATTTTTCGGTTTAAATTTCATCTATTTTAAAATATCATTTCTGAAACTTTTAAAAGATGATAAAATTAATGAAATTTTAAGGAGAAAAATTATCTTGGAACTTGATGATTTTTCCCTTCTCACTAAGATAAGTTATCTTAGGTAACTAGATCTGCTACGGTTATATTTAATTAATTATTGAAGAGCTCCATGACCCTCGCTGGATTGTTTTTATAAAATAACCTTCAAGTCTACTATAGAAACTGTAAGGAACTGGATTATTACCAGAATTATTTGTAACCATTCCGAAGTCTAAGACACTGGTAGTCATAAAAAATAAAGGTCTCATACGACACCAGACCACTCATTTTGAAGGTATTTTTATAACCAAAAAGATAACCTGGATCATTTGGATTTATCGGATATTCTCGAAAGGTCTTGTGAGTTTTACATTTCTTTGAATTAATACGTTATAAAATTTAAAGTTTCATTTTTTATTTTATTTCACTCTTTTGTTTTTTGTTGAACTTTGAGTTAGTTTGTTGTGTAAAATAGAAGGATTAATTTTTTTGATTTTGAAGCAAGCTTTGGCATTTGAAATTGAAAATGGAAAAAATTTGTAAAAAATCACACTTCAAAAACCTAACTGTTGAGCCTGTTTTCGATCAGGTAACCAGAAGCCAATAGCAGATTCGGAAAGCTCATTTTAATCTAGATAGCTTTTTAAAATTTTAGAAAAATCTTATCGGAAAGTCAATTAATCCTAAAAAACATGACAAAATTTTCAAAAAAATGTCAATCAAGCGCCAGTTAAAAAAATTATCAACCCCTAAACATTTCATACCGATCGACGCAGAATTTAATTTTTCATGCAATTGCGAAAAAATTAACAGGACAACGTTTATGATTTTCGCGAAAATAAATTTTTAAACTTGGGAAATTTGGAATTTTCGTTTTTTCTGATTACCTCAGAAGTTATTGAGAATTATTCAGATCTGAGAACAGATATGGAATCAGCACAAGAATTTAATTCTTTCATAGATCTTAATTTTGAATTTTCTATGACCCCAGTGAGATAGATCTACTTGTTAGCAACAATTTTGCACCTAATTTAACTTTACAGTTTTAACAATAAACTTGTGTCCTTGTCCTCAGGGCTGAAATAACATGGCCAATCACTGAAATTGTCAGGAAGGGTTGGGTATATGGCTGATCCATGAAAAAATTAAAAACTTAATGCAGGAGATTATACCCGTTAAATTTGAATATGCCATTACAGTAAGCTTCATAAAAATTGAGAGTTAAACCGGACGGCATGGACTTTTTTTTTCTTGATTATTTTTATTCATAAAATCAGCATTCAACATTGGTTAGCATTTGTAAATTAGTTATAATAATTCTTGTAGCTTGATAAATTTGTAACTGAATTTATTCTTGGGTTAATTCCAAAAATCACCCCAAGAAAATTTTTTTTTCCAAAAATCACCCCAAAGTAAAATTTCAACTTTTTACCTCGAATCAATTATTCTCATTTCAAAATTCCCTTCTTATTGAATGGCGTAACTTGAATGATTCAAATTATCTATCTCTCTATAAGTTTCTGAAAGATTGAAAGTGAACGTTCTCCTTATATAGAACCTTTGATGGAAAAAGCCTCACACGAATCTAGATTCTTACAAATTTTTGCTATACCGAAAGAAGATTTATTTCTTGTTTCTCAAGATCGAAATAGTGAAATAAGAAGAGTTATTAACTTCACCAAACTCCAATGTTCTTGTAGTTTGCAAAAATTAATGAATATCCCTGTTAGCATCTGTATGTCGTGGCTAAAAAGTTAGAAGTTGTTTATAAAAAGTATGCCCGATATGAATACAAAATAATCTCCTTGAAAGCAGCTTACTCGGAGATTATCATGCTTCGTGACGTCGAAAATCTGATGGAGTCAGAACTTGAAGGTTAAAAATATGGAAGACCATGCAAAATGTGTAAAATATCAAGCGCTGAAAAAAGGTAGAGAAATTATTAAATTAAATTATTTCTTATTATTAAATAAAAATATTTGGGGTGATTTTTGGAATTAACCCTTTATTCATAGGTTTCCTCCTATTCAATGTTAATTTAAATTCATCGTCTAACAAGAAAAAAATAATAATTTATGGCCTATCATGGTAATCAAAAAAATTCGAATCTATAATTTGAACTGTGATTTGTATAATTTGTATTTTTTTCTAAAATATGATCCCTGTTTCCGCAGTATACTATAAATTCTAAAGTATTCTTTTAGTAAGACTTCTTTTGATTGGATTGTAAAAGCAGAAAAATCGCATTCTTAATATGTCTTCATATTGAATTTTTATTCGTTCATAAAGATTCTTTATACATGGAAAAGATAATGTATCATCATCATTAGTTATTGTTAGTGAATACATGATTTTATAATATGTATTGAGTTCATATTAATATATTTTCATATTGTAATCATGTTATCTCATCTTTCTATTAATAATTCTTTTTTTTTGAAAATAATGATTCCTTTTTATCAACATATTTTCTATATGTAATTTCATAGATTGATTTGTATTTGTGACTTTGTAATACATCGAGTATGATAATTCTCAATTATGTGAGTATACTGCATATTTTTCTTTTTTCATTCTAATGAATACTTTATAGGTTTATCATGTAGCAAAATTTCAAGTTTTGAAAATATAATTTCTCAAAGTTTTTTCAAAGCTCATAATTGATGTAGCTCTCTCAATTTGGTTTTTATTTATATTAGTTTCTTTTAAAAATAACTTAAATACAAATTTTTCGTTTATTTAAAAAAAATTGGAATTTTTCGAGCTTAAGTTATAATGAAAGTCATGGAGGGGGCAACTTTTATCATGTCCATCAAAATTGGAATGTATTCTTTCTTGTTGGTTATAATTGCTAAATGCAAAAAAGAATTTGAATTTATCTTGGAATTGTAAATAAATAAATTCGTATAATTCATCGATTAATAGGGTCGGGTACTATCTCCCTTTGGACGTTTAAGTTGAACTTTTAAGCGTTTCGTGCCAATTTGGAAACCGTTCATAGTTTGAATGGCGTTACTGGCTGATATGCAACTATCGAAGCTGACAAAACCTAAAAAATGCGAAAAAATTACTTCAGAAGCCCAATTCGAAATTCAAAATATTTCTCACCGAAACATTTACTTTGATTAGTTGCGCGATCAACGTAAACTTTAGCACTAATTACCGTGCCAAAAGGCATAAACATCTGGGCCAATTCTTGGTCTCCAAACTCCTGAGGGAGGTGATATATGAAAAGATTGCATCCGTCCGGACCTAAAGAGTATGATTAATTTATTTGTACATCGTAAATACTCTTTTGCTGATAAATCTGATAATTTCTATTGACATGTTTTTACAGCATAATGAAATGACAATGGTTTCTTGTCAAGGAATAAATGGGTAATACACTGTTTTTTAATGATCAGATGTTGATTCTAAATTTCTGATGAAAAGAAATCAGTGTATCACCTAAACAGAATTATGTTTTGCAAAGCACAACGTTGAGAAAAATAGAATATAACGTTATCATGAAGAGTCAATCAAAATGGGAGAATCAACTAAGGAAGTTTTGAAGATTTATTCCAGAAATCCAATACGAGAGAAACGAGACGACTTTACGAATTTCATTGGACATGACGACATTTTTTCCTGATTCCCAAATGAACTCAAAAAATACACGTGAACCATCAAATTGAAATTACAAACAATCCATAATAATTACAATACGAACTAGATATGCAAGTTTGCATAGTACGATGCAAACATAACACAATAGTAAAAGATCCTTGAACAACTTTTATCAATGGTCATGGGATATTATAACGGATATTATTTCAAAGTTTAGCTAGCCAACTTTTAAAAGGAACATATCCATCCATTAAAAATATATGTTACCGTTAATCTTGTTACTCTTGATAGTCTTAAGACTACCTGATAGTCTTAAGACTAACGGCATAGCTTGATAAACTTATTACCAGGTTTTAAGATTAACAAGCTATAAAATATAGTTTGTTGATCTTGATACTTGGTAATAAGTTTGGCTGACTGAATTAAATTTTTCAAACTGATATCATTATACGGGTTCATAGTCTTTTTGATTTCCATTAAATCTTTCACTTTGTTTATCGTTTAAACAATCTAATAGTGTAGGGTCCCTACTTGGAACTTCCTTTACGATTGTAACCGGCTAGTTTGTTAAACTTAAGACTATCAAGTAGTCTTAAGACTATCAAAGATTTCAGTTAATCTTGTTACCGAGTAACAAGTTTAACAAACCATTCCGTTAGTCTTAAGACTATCAAAGATTCCAAGACTATCAAGAGCAACAAGATTAACGGTAACATATACATGATTCCATTGATAAAATATCAACTTTTACAATAATCAAACAATTTTCTACTGAAAACATCAACAAAGATAGAAAATCAAGATTGAGTGAGAAAACAGAGAGACCTTAATATAACACAAAATGAATGCAGAGACTATATCATGACAAATTTTGACGTAAAGTTGGGAATCTCGTCAGTTGAATAGCACTTTTTTTCGGTGCTAATACCCACCAATTTTCAGATGGATTATTTATGTTTTCATTGAATTGAGGATAATTTGAGGTTAGCAATTGATGAGTATTCCCAGAGACTTGTTGGCTTGTGGGGATTGTATTAAAGGATTGTAAATTTGCTGGGCCATTTGGGTTGAACATTGGATTCATTCCTGGATTATCGTGAAAATTATGCTGTGGCATGGCTATTTTTATATATAAATTTATAGACGCAAATCTCAAACACGAATTACAATATTAATCATTGAAATTAACATAACCCGATAAAAGTTATGTTTCGTTTTTTTTTAATATTTCATTTGAGTTAACTAACCTGTTAAAATGAGGTCTTTCGTTCCTTCTTTATGTTGAACTTGAAGGTTCAATGCTTGGTGAGCGAATGCACAAAGCGGATTTTGAGGAATTATGTCTGCATTAAACAATTTAGGTCGATCAAAAAGTTAAGAACTCTTAATAACTGTAAACTAACCGGTAGGAAAAGAGGGTATCGGTTGGTAAAGTTGAGATACTGGATCAGTATTTAGACCAGAGAGCGAACCAATTCCAATTGAAGGAGTGGGAACTAGAAAGATGCATGAATAATTTGAATAAATTAATTTATTTTTCTTAAAACCCACGTCCATTCATTGTGTGTATATTGGGAGCAAAAGAGTTGAAAGGATTTTGAAGTTGTTGGGCAGCGTTTTGTTGGTGAGGTAAGAGATTAGCATTTGAGGTAGCTACAGCTGCCATTGCTGCTGCAATAGCTGAATGACCCCCATTGGAAATTGAAATTGATGTATGATTAACAGCTTCGTTTTGTGAGTGGCTCTGGTTCGTTGCCGAACTAACAGAAGAATCAGTGCTTAGTGAAAGACACTCCGCAGATTGATTAGTTGATATTCCATGGTTATTATTTGTTGCATTTCCTGTTGTATTATTGGAAGAAATTGAATTTTGTGAATTAATTGGACTGGAAGTATTATTCAAATTCACTGCTGGTTGTGGATGAGAATTAAGAAATGCTAAAGAGCTAAGGGAACTTGGAGGTATATTCTGCATTGTGTTGAGAACCGGAGAATTTGCAGCCTGTGTCGGCATTAGAAGAGTATTATTATGTAATGTTGACTGAATCTGTAGAGCAAATGCTGCCATCGGATTGATATATCCAGCTGATTGTGCAGCGGTCTAATCATGAAATTAGATATTTGAATAAAGTGGTCATTTTTTTTATTGAGACTAATATTTTAAATATATTAATTCACCTCTAATATTTGATTGTAATTCGCATTGGCCAATTGGGCCAGGTTTGGATTAAGAAGAGCCATTGGTCCAATAAGTTGCTGGAATTTGCGCGTCTGACGCTCCTTTTCAGTGTCTGCAAATTTAACAACTATACTCGACGAGGCTCCCTAAAATTGAAGAAACAACGATTAGAAATTTCATTTTTTACCCAATAAAAACGTTTACAAAATAACTCACAGGAATAGTCTGACTACCATGAAGAGCGTTAATTGCAGAGTTTGCCTCATCTCTGCTGGTGTATTTAACAAATGCACATCCTAAAAATATATAAAAATAAATTCAATCATAAGATACTTCACAGAATAAATTTTAATGAAAAGAATTTCTCTTGGAACATTTGCTTTTAATTTAATTGAAAAGATAACACACCTTTACTGTTGCCGTTTTGATCTCTTAAAATTGTACATTCCTCTATAGTTCCAAAGGGTTCAAACATCTTCTTTACATCTTCCTCGTTTTGTTGCTTGCTCAACATGCCGACAAATAGTTTTCGTTCCTCTAAAATATTGTTTAAAATTAATTAGTTTTTTTACCTCCTGCATTTTGATTTGTTTTTGTATTTTTTATTTGCCCAAATTTAACCTCAGGTGTTACTGGTGTTTTTGTGGTAACAATATTTTCAGCTTCTCCAGTCATTATGAAATTTATATTCAACCCAAATGTTCAAGTGCCAACAAGTCTCGGGAATAATCACCTGCTAATCAGGGATTTTTTGGTATAAAAAGGTTAAGTTTCCTCACCAAACCAAATTCAATGAGCAATAGACTGAGTATAATTATAAATACTTTTGAGAGAGTATTTTATATTTATTTATGTTCTCCATCTTCCCATTTTTTGAGGAGCCAATCAGAATGAGCTAAGTAGGCGGATACAGAAGAAAGAGTTTGAGTAATAGGGAATTATTTTTATCCTCATGATTTCATCCCATCCTTCTTTTTTACTATACAAATGCATATGTAATGATATAAAAATGTAGATTATAAATGATACATTGGTACACGAGAGGATAGTTCATCATGAGAAATACTAGTAAAGAATTACTCATACTTTTTTTGTGTATAGGAATGGTATCAATGTTGGATGGGAGTTGATAAAAATAAAGCAGACTCCAGAGGGAATAGAAAAAGTTTTACATCCACTCTCAATAAAAAATCAATAATGTTAATGAGTCATACGATACATTTTTAAAAAAAATTCACGATTATACTTTCTAGTAGATTGAACATCAATTAAATATATTTTACACAAATATTATGTTTAACGTACCAGTCTTGCGTTCACCATCTGCTGGTTTCACTTGGAGGGGTCTAGCCATCTAAAAATTAAAGATTTTAGATCAAACTAACTCATCTATGCAATTTCAATCAATTAAATTTCAATAATCAAAAATTATTATTTCATTTTCTAATACTAATAAGAAACTGAAGGTAAAATATCCAAAATCTACAAATAAATCAAGCATAAAACAGGAAACTTATCATGGTTATTCAATAAATTTAGGAATCGGATAAAAATTCCTGAAAAATCTTTCTTTTATATTAATATCAATGAGTTGACTTCAATTATAATTTTTCATGTGTAATAAATCGAGCATAAATTTGCATGATTCAAGTTTGAAATAAAGTGAGCTTTTTTAGGAAGGGAAGTCAAGGAAATTTTTTGTACGTAAGAAAAAAATGCTGAAAGCATTGAAATGAATTGAAGCCAGGAAGTGATAACACAGGAGACTGTAAAAAGTAGAAAAAATATTCAGAGATGGATAGATAATCAATACACAAAATCAATTTTTATTTAATTCATTCTCTTTCAAGTCTGACTGTCTTGCCAAATGAGAATGGTCATTATTAATTCTTTTTTATTCAGAGGATTCCCCTCAGATTCTTGTTTCACAAAAGGAAATGGAGAAAATGGGATGTGCCAAGTAAAAATAAAAGTTAACTAATTTCACTTCCATGTCACTGGAGAAACAAAAGGATTTTCTGTTGCATTCTCATCGATGAATACAAATTAAACAAAGTTCAAAAAAAAGTTAGATAATGAGAATTAAGTTGCATTTGACAAATTTAAGTTTTTCAATTTATGGCTTTTACAATTTTTCATCAAGGAAACTAAATAGAATACCTGAAATGAGCAGTCACATTTATTTAACTCGGTAATACTGAAACAAAACTTACTTCAACTGTAACGTGAAATCGTTTTTAGGCTAATCTTAGATCACTCTATGACTTTGAATTCAAACTCCAAGTTCAAAAAATGGATAATTTCTTTGAATTTTTTTTTTGAATTTGGATATAAAATAGTTTTCAAACATTTTCAAACCCTTTGAAACCTAAAAATTTGTACTGAAAATCATTATGGTAATTATAATTATAATGTAACTTCAACACAATTTAAAAATTAACGAAAAGCCTTGTTAAGGATTAATGACCTTTTTAATCTTAATTAGTTAGAATTAGAATTAGGTTTCAGTAATTCAATGTTATTACAAAAGGCTTAGTAAGCATTGCTTACTCTTACAAGTTATTCAATAGTGTGAGATATTTCGAGTTATGTTCAAATATTCGGAAAAGATTATATTCTGGATTGTGAAATAATTGAGCCGAAATTTTATTTTAAGATATTCAACAACAAAAAAACGATCTGACTACTTAAAAGTGAACTATCTTTATCCTTAGGATTTTTTGGTTCATCATTTTTTGATAAATGATTGAATAATTTAAACAAAAACATAACAAAACCTTTGGTGGGAAATGAAAATTAAGAAATTATAAAAAACTATAAAAGCTTTGAAATTCGTATTTGCATTTGTAATTTGGAGTGCTTAAAAATTAAAAAGAATTCATGAATCTCTAAAATACTTTTCAAGAAGAGTGCAGTTAGTAAATAATTTAGTTGTGGAATGGATAGATGAAAATACGCAAGTTTTTTCTTGAAGGATGGTTTCCTCTGATCATATCAATATCGTTTGAAATTCTCTTTAAAACGTGTAATCCAAAAGGAAATAAAAATTATTAATAATCGATATAAAGTGTCTAAAAATGAACTCATTTGGTAAAATGCATCCTTTCATATAAATTTACACTCCTATATTATTCCAATATACAGTATATACTTTCTCTGCATATAATCTGATAAATCAGATTACCTTAATATTTTCTAGAGCTTCTGTTTAATAGAATATCTGTTGAATTCATATAGGATAAACAATATCTTGAGGAAAAAATTTTAATGATCGTTTTATTATTAGCGAAACAATAATCTTAAAGAGATTCATGTAACATAAATAGAAGATTAGATTATCATAAACATCATCCCTTAGTTTCTTTCCATCAAATCTAACGAAATTGAGTGTGTACCTAGCCTTTTTCTTGTGTGAAGAGATAAAAATGTAATTCAAATATAAAATATTAATAAACTAATTAGGAAAGCTAATTGTTTTCTTTTGTCTTAAAATTACTGAAGGTGAACAACTACTAAATTCAAAATTTTTGGCTTTCTATTGAAATCTTTGAGATTTTATACACAGAATGAGTAAAATTAACGACGCTCTACTGAATTCAAATTTACACTTATCAACGTAATGTTTTTTATCAATCAAAAATTCATAAAATAAGCTTTTATTTGATATATTTTTCAATTCTATTTGGATTTATTAAATGATATTTTTATAGGTTTAAAAAATGTTTCTACCAGTAAACTAGTTTGGACTTAAATTCTTCATAAAAAGCTAAAAACTAAAATAAGAAAAAACAACTTGGTGGGTTAGGAATTTTTTGAAAACTCGATAATAGTTAACTAAAATGAGAAAAAAAATTATTTTTCGATCTTTTAGTGTGAATAATTATTGATGCACTTGAGTTCTCTCATTTCATTGGTCTGCAAACCTTCATTCAATTCAATTCATTCTCAAAATGCCTAGAATAGGAACAAGACCACGCATGAAGATTATTATTCGGAATTCCAAGCTCAAAAACTGTTAATAGTTCCCTTTGATTGTATTTATCGGAAAATAAATTTCAATTTGTCGGACAAATTTTGTCCTATTTATTTTTCATTAAGTCGTTGTCTACGTTGAGATTGAAAAAGCCTTCGACAGACTCCCTTTTTCAGTTATTCACACCTTTTTAACAAAATGTAATGTCAATCCGTACATAATCAGACTCACCATGACCTTCCTCTCTAATAGGAAACAAAAGGTTTTCTTCAATGAGAAACTTTCAACCTCTGCCTCGATTAGTTCTGGCGTACCACAAGGTTCTATCATCGGTCCAGCTATATTCAACCTGATCTTCTCCAGCGTTAAGCCCTCATGCCCATCAGTAAGATACTTTAAATATGCTGATGATATTAAAATCCTAATTAACATTGAAAATGGTCTGACCTCTGTTACAAACGAAATCCATCACCTTGAAAGTACTTTAAGTAATATCGGCCTCAAAATTAATCATAAAAAGACGAAAATCATGCTGCTTAATAGTAAAATATCTCCGAATGCCTCTTTCCCTTATGAACTTGTCTCCTCCATTAAGGATCTCGGCCTTCATTATGATATCAACCTTAACACGCACATTCACTCTAATGAAATTCTCAAGAAAGTCAGATGCAGAAGCTATTTCACTAGAAAATTTGTGATTAATCCCACCTTGAGGTTATCCCTTTATAAGTCACTAATTCTACCATATCTAGATTATGGATCTGGTATCCTTTGTAACCTCCCTTCTGGCACAGCTAAAAAACTGGAGAGAATACAGTACATCTATCTCCGTTTATTTTATGGCCCTCTCTCTTACAAAGAATTACTTGATCGCGCCAATCTACATCCTCTATGGCTAAAACGAATCTCAGCTGCATCGGTCCTATATACCAGACATGCTTCAAAGCCCAAAGGCCAATACAATCTAAGATCTTGCCGTGGAAACTCATTTCTCCCCAATATACTTCTCCCATTCCGCACTAGATTCAAAATAGAATTATCAATTTTTAAAAACAAAAAGATTTCATATATATGCAAATATTTAATGACCTATGTACCAGAGAATCACAACTATTTTCAAATTTTTTTCAAATAAAAATCTAGTTTATATAAGTCATAATTTTTGATGCTCTATTAATTACTCATATGTAACACTCTATAAATCAACCAAGGAGTTTTCCAGGTGTGTTTCAAGAAAATTTATTTATCCATACAGAGCTGTGCTAATGATGAAAATGCATTTATACTTTTTATTCTGAAGATTGGACAAAAGAAAAGAATTGAAGCATGAGAAAGAATAAATTATTATCCCCATAAATGATATTAACCAAAGATAATATATCCCTTATAAATGTAATTCCTCAGAAATGTAATAAGAAAAAAGTTCTTTCTTAAGTAATCTATAACATGATGCTCAAGAGTGAGTTAGATGAAAGTCTCCTTGAGATGGGAAAACGAACAAGTGCATGGAATTGAAGGTAAAGAGGAAAGAAATGTTTCCATTTCAATAATTAGAATGGAACTTGATCTTATCTCATGTCATTGAATATGTATATATTTTGATTCAATGATTAAATTAGCTCGAACATATTCTGTTCATCTACCTTTTTTCGATTTAATCCTCTTTGTTCAAAATTATTCTGTTAAACAAAAATAATTCATGTGAGAAAAATTACCGAGAGCAAATTTTTTTAAAAGCTTATGTTAGATAAATTGATAATTTGAAATACTCTGTTATTCCAAAAATCTCACCGGAGCTTTATTTATTTTTAACCCAGTAGGCTTAAATAAGCTATACTCGGTGAAATTTTTTTAGGCAAACGAAAATTAGACTTATTATTAGTAGACGGTATTATCGAGTAAACTTGGACGAAATTTTGCAAAATAACCTAAATCGCCCGATACGATAAATCTAATCTTCAAGTATTTTAATTTTTGCTTCAAAATACCTTTCCATACTTCTGGGATGAGATACACAAAATCGTAAAAATTTTCAAATTTGAAACGTTTTTTAAACCATCATAATTGTGGTATTCATGAATTGAATTCCAAAAAGTATGATTACTTTATCAAATTTTATTTTTTCCGATCTTTCACAACAATAAAATTCAAAGAAAAGATTATCAATTATTCATTAATTTCATCGAAAATGTAAGAAACTTTAGTAATTTAAAGGATATCGGTAAAAAAGAAATTGCAAACAAAAGAAAATATGAAAAGTACATAGAAAATAAGAGTATTTTGAACAAGATTATTTCGACAAAATTATTTAGTTAATTTTTGATTGTAGAAATATTGCAGCACCTATACAAAGTTTTTTTACAATTTTTTCGTCCTAGATGCTCAGAAAATAAAAATGTTTTATTGTTAAGCTAATTTTTAAAAAATATTTTACTTTGCAGAAATCTTTATATTAGCTAGCTCAAGTAGAGAATCCTAGTGACCTTGGTAAATAGAAAATCATTGATTCGAATTTACATTGCGTGAAGCTAAATTCATTATTTCTTGATTAAAAGAGGCCATATAGACACGAATATTATCATAATAATCGTTGAATGATTAAAATTTTTCATTATGCATGAATTGAATGGCGTATACACTTGAGTCTGAGAGTATATATGGTACTAAGAAGCTTGACTTCACTTGCTGAAATACTATCCAAGAAAATGTGGATGAAAATATATTTTTTTTATATTTGAAAATATATAAATCAGGAAAAAGTTTCATTCGAGTACAAACTATATATATAAAAGTTATCTGTATTTTATGCTAAGAAAATGAAGATGTAAGACTAACGAAAAAAAATTTCTATGTTTATTATTTTAATCAATTCCAGTATTCTAATCAAGCATGAAATGCAGGATTAAAAATCTTTCAGTTCTATCTATCAGTGGAATTAATTTTTTTTCAAGTAAGAGATCTATAACATAAAATAATAATTTAAAAAATTTCAACTATTTTCTAGTGGTTTACTATTCATTCAATCACTGTTGAGATTACCTGGGTTAAGTAAACTTGTATAAAATAATTTTAAGGAAAGGATTCGACTGAAAAATTATATCTCCCCTACTTCTTAGTACAGATGTGACATTTGTAATGTATGGACGAACTTGTGTAAAATTTTTGGGATCATATTTGATACAATATCAATAGAATTCTGCCCATCTACTAATTGTGTGACTCTTTATTTACAGGTTCTAAGCCTAGTGATAGGTGAGATTGGTTTTTGTTTTTAAAATTATAATGAAAAAGGAACGAAGATTAGTGCAAAATCTGTGATTTTCATGCACAAAAATACAAACCGAAATTTTTCAAAATTACATAAATCGCTCATCTATTCGATAAATCAAATCTTCAGGTATTTTAATATTATCCCACCAAATTTCACTTCAAAATACCTTTCCATGCTTTTGGAATAAGATAAACAAAATTGCGAAAATTTTCAAATTTAAAACGTTTTTTAATGTTCGTAATTTTACTTTAAATTCACATTATGTCTTACAAAAAAGATTAAATTTATCGTATCGATTTGGCTATTTGAGTAATTTTGCAAAATTCCGTCCAAGTCTAATGGGTATTACATTCTAACATCATTTTGATCTCGAGCTGAAAGAATGGTTGTGAAAAATTGTAATAAACTTTCGTGTGATTTAAATGCTTTTGCTATTTGTGTATCTTGCTCATACCTTGGCGTTACATTCAACAACACAAAAAGATATAAAAGTTATTACTGAGAGTTTGATTAAAAAAGAGTATCATTAGAATCAGAAAAATACACTTTTTAAGAAAGATTTTGAACCAAATTAATCATTCAATATATTGTACTGTAGTTCTTACAAGTCTTGATATTGAAAAAGGAACATAAACAATAACTTTATTGATTTGATTTAATTTTAGATTTTTCCCTACTATTCTAAATCTCATTTTTAATAATCACTAAATTTAAATTCATTTTTTAATAGATGACATAAAAGCTGGAAAATGTTTTTTTATTATCCCATTTCATAGATTGAAATGAAATTTATTTTTCATTTTATGGTTTAATAACAAAAAAGATTTACTTTTTGATAGGATTTTTCAATAAAAGGAAAAAAGTTCATTATATTCCAATTGTTTCTTCTGATAAATCTTCAAGATTTCAGATTCTTCGATGGAAAAAATTGGTGATCTTGATAATTAAAAGTTCCGAGAATTAATACCCTCAAACTTCATCAAAACATGATGCAATTTTGAGAAAACGAAGCATTCCAGTTGTTTGGCCATTTTTTTGGTTGAGTCAAACAATTGGTAGGTAAAATTCTCTCTGACCCTTGTCTTTTTTTCTCGATTGTTTTTTTTGCTATTTTGAAAGTCACTTTTGAGAAGCAGATTGGTTTCTTCTAGTATATTTTGTATTTGCTATGATCGCAATTCATTGGAAATTTCGTTTTGAACATTTTGAATTTTAAAAAAAGATCATTTTTGAAAAATTTCATTGGATATAGTGGATTACAGTATTCACTCATATAAGATATTTAAGATAATAACGATACACTTAGTGATTGAAATTATATCCTCAATATCTTTATCATATTTTTCAATCATTTTAAAGAAAAAAAGTAAATGAAGTCTCTCAATAAATGAACAACATTTAGATTTCCCGTATCCTTTGTATTCGTTTGATCTTGAAGCTTGATCACATCTCAATTTTTTGATCAAGTGAATACTTTGTCTGTATGCTTTTAAATGTTTTCACGATTATCATGTCTTTTCTATTCCATAAAAAATCATCCATAAGAGTCATTTTAATCACAATAAAACTAATTTTACATCTGAAAAAGTTGATGGGTTTGAAATTTTTTGAAAACAAATAATGAGGCCATCTGAAGTAAACGAATATTTTAAATTTCACTTTGTTAAACTTTGAGGGTGACTAAAATTTTTCGTAAAACATTAATGCTCTTTTTATGCAAAGCTTATGCAACCTGGGTTAAAGATTTACGCCATGACTGAGATGGTCTCTGGGATTCATGTCTATTACATATCATCTAATATATATATCTATATAAGTATATTTTTTGTAAATTAAAAATTTTTTTCCATGTATATTAAAGCATCATTATTTACGTAGGCATCTAAGAATTTCCGAAAAATTGTTTTTAAAAAGTTATCCGTATTGTCCAATGATTGTTATGAAAAATGACAACTTTTCAAAAGTTCCATATAACTAATATTAGAATCTAAGAAAAACGTTTCCTCTGAAAATAATAATTCTCCATTATGATTTGATATTGTCAAGTAAAAGTATTTATTGGAATTAAGCTGATAGAATGTAATATTGAAAACAGACTCACTCCTGATAAAATGCGCTTTTCATGCAAGGTTTCTTTACATAGCTCTTCAGATTCCTTTTTGTAGAACGTAACAAATGCACATCCTGAAATAAATAAAACATGAGACCTCTTACTCATAAAATATACTGTATACTAAATTTAAGATTTTTATCAAATATAATTTTCAATTAATTAATAAAATAGGAAACATCAGAGTCTATAGATTAACAACAGTTCTATTCTTTAAATAAGCCAAATTAAATAAGCCGAATAGCCCTTGATAAACAGACTGAAAAAAATCGTGGACATAATTAGACACCATCCTCATATTAGGTGTAGATAGAAAACATTTTCTTGGTATAATATGGAATTGAATAGGGAAAATTAAATTAATTGTAATGTAATTAATTAAATTATTTTTTAACAAATAAAAATTAAAAAATTACAAAAATAATTCTTTTCAATGATCCAATAGAAAAAAGTTCACTATGTTCAATATTAACTGAGTATCGAAAGATAAAAATAATCCTCTTTTTCCGATTAAAATCTCAAAATTTGTCATGTTTTATTATGCTGCTTTCCAACAATGAATTGCGTGGAAAGAAATTCTATAAAACATTTCATATTGTCTTTTAGCTACTAAGACAAGAAAGAGGATGAAATCAGCAGGAAACTTGATTAAATTAATCTTTGCATGGCGTTCATTTTTCCTTTCAAAAAACTGAACATATATCCGTATTCGCCGAAAATTTTCAGTTAATTATTTATTTTATTTATTTACACAAGAATCGAAATATTGATTCTTAATTTCTCTCTTTTTATCTGGAATAGGAATCCTTTCTGTCTATAATCTCGAGAGTAATCTCCGATACTACTACTAATACAATTCACAATCTCGATAATATGTAATAAATCTCATCATATGGGATGAAAATATATTTTCATACATAATGAGTATTGTAATGAAAAATAATATAATTTCATTATACATTCTAAATGATACTTGTAATGAAATTTTTACTCAAACCTCGATCTATTATCTAGCCTTGATATATACAACCTTTCTGCATAATCTTAAGTGGATCTTGCTATTCGGTTTCAAGATTATCTAAAATTTTCAAGATTCTCGTGATTCTTGTTACTTATCTGATAAAATTTAAACGTGGTACAGAGATTAATGATCTCATCTTATACATGGATATTGGATATTTACTCAATAAAGAGAACAAAAATCGGTTTTTTAAATCCTTGGATTTAATTGAAATAATACTGATTTTCCCATGAATTAATTTACCTAGAAGTAATTATTTTAAAGAGCTTGTTATTTTAATAGTAAGGGGAATACTGATTATAGTTTTGAAGCAACAAAAGAATAAAATTTTTTTTTCAGTCAGAGGCAATACAGTGTTTTTTCACAGAAAATAAGTATTAAAAGGCTATGATTCAGTCTGAAATACATTTCAAATCACGCCCCTGGGTATAATACATCTAAACAGTTGATATAAGAACATCTTGCCTAACACTCTTCAAATAATAGTAAAAGATAATCCCTCTGTGAGATTGAATTCTTCAAAATACCCTTGATAAGTTTGTAACGATTTTTTTAAATCTACATCTAGTCAGAATCACGATTTAAATGAAAGAATTTTCGTTTTTTATTGACTACTTTATAAAAATTATAAAAATATCTCAAAATGCTGAATTAAGTAAAATGAGTCATTTGTTGAATTACAAGTCATCTCATACTTTGGAATCATTGACTTTAAGACGTGCTAGAAATATTTTATTTGATTTAAAATTATAATTTAGCTGAACTGATCACTAAATTATTTATTGATATACTCATATTGAGAATTGTCAATAGTTTCGATAATCCATTTCTATGATTTCTAGGATTTAATACTTCTTCTTTAATATGGAAATTTTAGTTTTTTGGATAGCCTTGATTTCAATCAGCTATTCTGGAAACATAAAATACAAATAATACGAAAATATTGTTTCCCGAATAATACTCACAATTAGAGCATGATCCAACAATAAAATCTTCTTTAATACAAATAAAATTGCCTAGATATTTGAAGTAAGTGACGTGAAAATTCTTGCACAAGGTCTTTTTCTCTCTTCATCGATTTTTCCTCATTTACTCGCTCTCAATGAGAATTCTCTTATACATCTAACTGTTTTTAGTGCTTAATGAAAAAAAGTTTTTATTACTCTTTTCATTACATACTATATACCTCTACAACTAACAAATAAGGTACAAAAGAAAACTAAAAAAATGATAGAAAAAAGAAGAAAGAGTATAATTCTATTATACTGCTAACTTGTTATTATGATTATTATCTCAGTGTTCTTAGTCCTCATAAAAACGTAGAAAATGCCCCAAAAAGCTAGTATATTCCAGTAGTTTTTCATTATCACAAGGTAATATTTGAGGATATTGATCTAGTTTTATTTTTAGAGATTTATACTGTACAATCATCTAGATAGTTTACACCATCTTCTAGTTGCATGAGTAAAAATGGAAATGTTATAGGCTACAATTGATGTATGATCTACAAGCTCTTAACCAAGATCAAGAAAATAAATTCTATGGCAAAACTCAAGCGGCCTTCTAATATTTTCCAGTAGTTTACCTGAATGAGAAAGAGCCTCAGGGATTTTTAACATTGATAACATAATATCGATTCCTTTACGTTGAGTTTTCATAGTTATTTATAATAAAAATCTCTAATTTAACCTATAATGCAAAAAGATGATTTCAAGAATGTTGCAAAATTACATGTAAAAGTTTTATGATTCTTTCAGATAATTTTTAACCTTAAAACATTTTATCCGCATAGTTTAATGCTCACTAATTTTTTTTCATTGATTCGAGGTTATTCTAACTTTAGTTAGTCAATCCTAGATCATTGATTACAGCTTAGACTAAAATTTATGCAATATGAAATTTGAAATAAAAATTTATCCGAATCATCATTAGATTCACCTATTGGAAAAAAACGCTTAACAAAAGAAATTTTACAATAACATTCATGTATTCTTTTTCTTCGTTATTCCTTTATGGTCAGAGTGACAATAGAGGAAAGTTTTCCTCCCCTATTTTCATATAACGTTAAAAAGAATAAATAAAGCAAAATAAGACCAAAGAAACAGGAGAATCGTACATAATATGAGAATATTTAAACTGAAAAGTGTGAATGTGGAAAAGACTCCAAATATGATGATATAAAAAACACTACACTGTAGTGTCACTACAGCACTCTCCATGGAAAAATGAACGGAGATTTTATAAAGAAAAAGTTGGCACGAGGAGTAGGAGGTAAATAGGTAGTCTTTATGCTCTCATTTTCAGATCAATGTATGAAATTTGATCATAGTAGAAAAAAATACATCGATAAAGAAGAACGATTTTTCCTTCACAACTCATATTTTAGTTTTTGTTTTGACTCCTAATTTCAAAAGTGATTTATTTTAATATTTACTTCTCAAGGAAAAATGACGGAAATGAATAGAACTGTTCTCATGACTCTTCAGAATTATTTTTATCTCTTATTATTAAGATTATATTAACCCTTAAGTCCCACTGTACCACATACAACTTTAAAAAATCATTATTATACAATGTATAATATACATATAAGCCTAATAAAATACTTTGTTCGCCACCCATTCGAAAAGAAATCTATAAATCTCCTGGAATGCACAAAGATCTCAGCTCTATCCCTCGTCAAACTAGTGCTTTACTAATTAGAAGAAAGTTGATTTTTTCTAAAACTTTTGTTTAGAACGTTTTTTGAAAACCAATTTCCCAAAGTTATAGATGAAAAGTAAGATAAATTCAATGATAACTAATCATACTTCTTAAATTCAAACTTGCAATCGCCTGAATGAAGCTTAAATGATAGCCAATTTCTGGATCAAAAAATGATCAAAAAAACTAAAATAATTTTGTTAAAATTACTGTAGATTATAAATTAACAAACCATATAATAGACAAATATTGAATGTGAGTCATACAAAAATATTTTTGGTAATTCAAGGGTTAAGAATAAAAGCATTATTTTGTGATGTTAACAGTTGAATTTTACAAAATTATTTCGACTGAATCTATCTTTTAATTTCAAACTAACTAATTTGTAAATTTTTTTATGAATAAGATTGGAATCTAGTGAAATTATGCAGGAGTATTGAGAGTTCTACCGTGAAACATCAAAATAATATAAACTTATAGATTCGAAAGGATTTGATCACATGCATGGGGAGGGATTATGAATGAAATGAATATGCTCGAAGAAATAATCCTCATTTATACGGAATTTGGGAATTAATGATTTTTACAAAAAGCCGATTCAAAAGGCAATCTTTCTCCGATTTAAGAAAAAAATTGATAAAAAAATTTTGGATATATCGAGGTGGCGCAATTTTAATCTCTGGATTGAAATTTTTGTTGATTCTAAGATATGAATGTAATTAAACATCATTTTCAGGATCACTATTAGACAAGAGAAACGAAATTATTCATTGATATCATAGAAAACACTTTATTATCGTGCGAGAATCGACTTTTTATTTTTTCTATCATTTTTACTGCTTGAAAATTAATAAAACGTAGGATGATGCGAGATTAGTAGAAATTGACTGGTAATAATTGGTGAATAGTGCAGGGCCTATACTTACAGAGGTTAACTAGAAATATTTCGTTCTAGGTGCTTAGGTAATATATCACACAGATCTTATTTGGTAATAACTGGTTTCATTGTCTATCGGAGCGTTCAATCCCCTCTCAAAACTTGAAATCCACAAAAATTTCAACTCAAAGTTAAAAAAATGGAATAATCGTGTTAACTCGATATTTAGAATTTCTTCAACTTTTTCCATTGGAATTTTTCTTCTTAAATCAGTAAAAGTGTGCCATTTGAATCAGTTCTAAAAATCTTGAGAAAATAGATGAACAATGAGATTTTTTTAAAATCATAAGCTCCAAAAATTCATTGAGAAATGCTTAAGAATATGCCAATGAATTAGATTCGAATAATGATGCGTATCTTTTATCTTTATAGAGGATATTTATAAAAACTTACCTTTATGAACTCCTGTTATTTTATCTCGAAGAACAAGTAAATCATAAATTGGTCCAAACTCTTCAAACATGGGTCGAATGTCTTTTTCCTGCATTGTCCTTGGAATTTGGCCAACAAAAAGTTTAACTGAGTCTGAATCTTTTACCAAAGGCTTCGTATAATGCGTAATCGAGGATGTTGTGATGATATCATTGGTAATATTTGTAACTTCTGGGGACATTTCTAAAGGAGTGTAATTTCCCGAGTCAATTTCAAGATCCAAATGTTGACTAATTTTCTCTGGTTTTTTGTCGATGGAATTTTTTGACGTTAAAATACTGGCTTCAACAAAAGCCATTAATTTTTTGCAAGAAATTTTTGTTTTATTTCCTCACTGATTTTGTCATTAATAAGCTTTACAAGTTGGAAATTCCGGTCAAAAATTGATTTTTTACTGAGATCATTGATCGAATCTTTTTGTACATTACTGTTAATACAGTTCTCTATATTTATAGGTTATGTAAGGGCACAAAATAAGTTTTTTTCTTAATGATGACGAGTGCGAAGATAACTGAGCAAGAGAAGAAATTAATTTTACTCTCTAGATGCACCCCACATATAGTCTAGTGAAAGCTTGGAAAGAATATTTTCCAAGATACCTTGAGTGACTGAGTGAGAGACAGAGAAATTTCATCTAATTTTTAAAAAGGGGAACACACATACATTGTGAATACATTTCTCAGAGATCCTTGCAATAACTCATACACGCATACATACCCCAGTGCTTGTATGTTTGTATTCCTATTTGATGATTAGTTTATAGAGAATGTTTCCAACTACTCAATACATACATAAAAATAATAGTTGGATCATGATCACAGGGGGATAAAATACAATGTGAGATTTGTAGATTTCATTAGCATGATTACTAATCTCTTTTTCCTATCCCTGTACTCATATTAAGAATGGAGTAGTATCTACTCTATGTTTTCACATATAGAGATCATATGTACATTTGTTATGCATTCAATATTTTATGTGCAATATTCACTCAACTATAGATTCTATCCTGCTCTATAACAGTGTGTACTGTTACTCAATTCACTTTTAGGTTATATATATATATTCATCCAATATACCCAATATATATCCGCTAGGAAAACCTTCAAGTTTTCTCCCGTCAAATATTATTTTCATCATTATTAGAAGTACAGATTACACAATGTATTTTTATATTTTACATGCTATCTAAAAGTGAAAGTAATCATTTTTTCAATTTTCATGTTTTAAACGAGGGTAAAGCATTTTTGAATGAAAAAACAAAAATCCCTGAGATTATTTCTGAGAAATTTCTCTCAACATCACTCTCTCACTTAGAAATCAGCAAAATGGAAATTTGGCGCTAATTCGATAATTTAAATTGAAAAACTACGTTAATTAATAATTCGTAACTTCAAATATGCCATAATTTTCATGAAATATCTTTTTTCTTCATATGGTAAATTTGGGCCTCATGATCTACACCTAATTAATAATATGAAGATGGGAATTTATGATTTTTACAAAATTATAAATTTTTTCATCAAGAAATCGAATTTGATCAAGATTTTTTGGAATCTAGATCGTAGGTTCCACTTTCAGGATCTGAAGAAAAAATATTTGAAAAAAATCTAATTTTAAGAAAGTTATGACATATTCCAAGTCTAGCGATGGCGCTGAATTCCCATTTTTTAACTTTGAGTTAATAATTTTTGTTGATTTAAAAGTGAGAGAGTGATCAAAAGTTGATTTTTAGGATCACGATTCGTCAAATAAATCAAATATGCTCAGATTTTGAGAATCCGGCCATCTTCTTGTGAAAATCGAATTTTGATTTTTTGAACATTTAAACTACTTGAAAATCGATGAAATTTTGATGGTATAAGATCCCTGGAATTTGGTGAGTCCATTGAAATTTTTATGGTCATAATCGGTTACTTTGACTAATAATGATCCTATAAATCAACTTTTGATCACTCTCTCACTTTTAAATCAACAAAAATAAAAAATCATAAATTCCCATCTTCATATTAATTAGCTTTAGAATCTAATTTTGATCAAATTTAAAAGAATATAAATTCCCATCTTCAGCTTTAGTTTGCTTTAATGGAAACTATTAATTCTTAAGTGAGCTGCTGAAAGCCTGAGTCTGAACTGATTTAAATCGACTCAAAATGTTGCAAGAAGAAATTACATATTCAATGTGTCTAAAGGCCTTATAAATTTTCGTGAGGGAGAAAAAATGAATTGGATCCAAAATTTTCAAAGAGAACAATGCGTCTTTCTTGCCCAAGAGAAAAAGAGACAAAGTAAAACAAAATTGTCAATTATGCAGAAAAATGAGCATAGTTATGTAATTTTTGAATTTTGTTAAAAATTAAATAGATTGTTTCATTTATTTAATTTTATCTGTTTTCTAATTCTTCCTTAGTGATGATGAATAATTTACATGCAATTTTTTTGGATTCCTCATTCTAAAGCTGTGCTGGGAATAGTCTTCGCCTTAGATTTGATGCTGCCGTTAAAAATAAGATTTTCTCAACCACCTATGAAAAATTTCTATAAACATTAAAACCAATTTCTTAAACCAATAGAAGAGCAGAAATAATTGCATTGTAAAAGTGTATAATTCACGCCCGGGATTAAGTCTGAAGAGACCCGGCGAAATAAAACGTTTATCACTTATTATTCGCTTGTTTTCTAACCTTCCTTATGAATCTAAATCACAACTGTAATATATTAGATGAAGTTCGACAATATTACCGTTCTATGATTTTCTCAGTTATTATTATATTGGGAACCAAATAAATGAAATTTTGGGAAGATGAGTAGATTAAGATCAATTTAGCAAGAAAAATTTTTTTGATCCTGGATCAAAAACAGGTTTGAAAAATATTTTTAAATAAAATTTTCACAAAAAGTTTATATGACGAGTTAGAGATTTCTAAACTTAAAAACTCAGGGAGAAAAATTTTTTAAAACCCTGTCTTGCTAATCGAAGACTATTCTGGGTTCTTCACTCGAAAAAAACCAGAAAAGTAGAATTCTTTTCTTAAACGAGGTTTACTTTCAAGTATTTTGATTTTATTTTTCATTAGTTTTCATTTTCATTTCGTTCCAAAAATTTGCTTAAAAATTGAATTTAACGGTATTTCTGTCATTTAAAATATAAATAATAAAAGGCACACTTATAAGTAAATATAAAAATTAATGAAAATTTGATTTTTAAATCATAAAAGGAGAATACATTTCTGTCTATGGAGCACTTCGAAGCCCAAGATAAATTGCGTTTTTCAATTTAAAATATTAACTCAATATTAGGCCCTTTGCATCCTAGTTTTCTATCTTGATATTGTCAAGAGAGTTTCAACCAAATTTATCAAATAAATGAATCAAGTTTTCAATAGAATTCAGATCAGGGTTTCAGCTGGATAGCCTTTAAGATTTGTGAGCCTGCTGTTGAACACACATAATCATATGTCTATCATTCATGTCTTGTTCAGTGGAAAGAGTATTTTTCTGCGTCACCTCAAATCAAAATGTTTTCATAAATGAAATTTTTCACATAAAAACAAGCCCCTAACACATTATTAGTACTCTTGATATTTGTCTTGATATGTACGTCTTGTTGCTTTTCCTACTAGCATAATCTGCTTCTTTTTTATCCTTCATTTTTTTCATTTCCTTTCTTCGTTACGACTATAAGTAAAACTAGAAGACGAAGAACGTATAGAAAATAAAAAGTAGAAAGATGTATGTATGAGTTGCAGGAATAAATATCGTCTATAATACTCCTTCTTAAGTCCGTATCCAAAGCAAAATCCCCAAATGTATAATATCAAAGAATAACACAATATTATTAACATGATGTAAAGCTAGTTAATATGAAGATGGAAATTTATGATTAATCTTTATTATTTTATCAAGAATTCAAATGTAATGAAGATTTTCTGAGTGATTAAATTAAGATAGAACTCTTGAAAGACACACTATTCATCGAATTTTCGCTAAATCTCTTGCAATAAAAGTAATCAAGATATTGAAGTTCAAATTTCGCTAGATTTTATCTATTTTAAAACGACAGATATAATCTGCATAAAATTCTCTGGAACTCGTTTCCTTAAACTTTTGAGCTGCCTCTTCTAATTTAGAAGCTTCTCAAAGCTAAGAAAAAACGGTGAAAAACTTGGTTCATTTTACCATTTAATTTTTAATACCTGAATGGATCTTTTTTCTGCTAACTGTTCAAAGGCGAAAATTTTGAGCTGAGTTTTTCACCGTTTTTTGTTAGTTTTGAGAAGTTTTCTATAATTTTCAAAGCAGATTCATAAATTTCAGCTATTTTTACACATTTGAATGCATAAAAAACCTAACCGATCCCTAACCTTCAGGTTATTTGTAAGAACTTACTTTGCATATCACAAATTTTTTCAACTTAGATATCAAAAAGTGGCACTTCAAGATAAAGAGACATATCCCATTTATAAATTGGAGAGGACAATTACTAATTCTTTCAACTTGAAAATAGAGAAGATTTAATTCATCAGGGAAAAATAGAGAAGTTAAAAATATATTTTTACACATTACTGACAAAAATAATTTTTACTTGAGGGAAGAAGATTCTATTAAAATTTCTTGAAATAAATAACATTTCTCATACCTTGGAAGGGAAAGTGGAAAATACTTTTTGAACACGCGAGAATGAAAATAGTTTGAGTCAAGATCCAAAGATGAATATGGGAAAATATTATCATGATAATGAAGAGGAGGTGATTCCCTTGAAAACATATCTCTCTATTTGATCCATTAAGTTTTTAGTTTAAATAAAATGTATAGAGATATTGATTGAGGATTCTATTTTCTCGATTAGATTAAAGGCAAAAAATATAATTCATCTTTTTCTACAAGAAAGATTGAAATGAGTTGACAATTACTATTTTTAGCAATGAAAAAAGATGAAAGAAATAGTATGCTTTGAGAGGCAAGAATAAATACTAAAAAATACTTGGTCAGAGTAGACCGGTAAGAAAATCGAAATTTTTTTTAAAATCTCTGAATTACCAATTTTCCAGTTTTTTCCGATGTTTGGAAATTAAAATTCTTGAAATGAAGGTTTTGTACTATAGTTGAAAACTACTAAAAAATCTCAAAAAGCTAGGGTTCTTTAATGTTAAATTATTGGTAATAATTTTTATTCAGCAGTCTATTAAATTTCTGAAAAGATAACCATAAAATAGTAGTGAAAATTTGATAAGCGTTATTTTAAACTTTATTCAGATTTTTACGAAGGTTGCATCTCAATTGAAGAAGAGTAAATTCTTGAGATCTCCTGGATCCAGACAAAAATTGAGAAAATTTATAATAAATCATTGTGTAAAATCATTTTTTAATTTTATTAATACAAATAGTATAGATTTGTTTCGTTATAAATCCGGATATTTGAAATACAGTAGTTCATTCCCAAAAAAATAGGACAGATAACTTGGTAAATATTTCCATTTGCTTTCTTGAATTTCCCAAATATTCCTTCGTATATTTGAACATTTGTTATCTGACATTTCTGAGATCGTTAAAGCTTTTTTGTTGTTCTCATGTCAAGATTATGATTCCAAGTTGGCATAATATATACCATAATAATATTTGCTCTGAAAATTTAATCATATCAAATGTAATTGACATGAAAAGATGATGATTAACAGATGCAAAGAAAACGGAAATTAAAATGGTCAGAATTTTCTGTATCTGTCATTTATGTATGTGTAGTTGGTTTTTTTCATTCCCGCTGGAATCGTGCGTGCAGATAATCAATCAAAGAAAAATAAATTCAGACATGAATCAATCGATTTGACTCCATCTTTACCTCATTAAATTTTCATCTGGCTATTTAATACAGCATTTATCAATGATTCAGAGATTAATTTATTGACTATTTAAGAAGTATTCTAAGATATTTTGTTTGTCGAGATTTATTTTAAGCTAAAAGAATATACAAATTTTATCTGAGTTACTTATTTGAACGTTTTTCATTTACTATCATTCCTAATCTTGATATTATTAATTTTGGTCTCTGTATCTTGTTCTGCCCAATTATTTTTTTCAAAAAACTTGCTAAAGCTTATTGATATGAAATTGTACTCATGTTGCCCAATTTTATGATTTGAAAAAAAATTTTTTTTTTAATTTCGATTTGGCGCCAAAATCCCATTTTTACAACTTTGAACTGAAAATTTTTATTGATTTGAAAGTTGCAGGGTGATAAAAAGTTTATTTTCAGGATCTCAATAAGACAAGAAATGCGAATATAGCCAAAAAAATTTCGTAAAATTCACCATTTTGGTTTTCAAGTAGTGAAAATGATCAAAAAAAGCCATGTAAAAACCATGGATTCCCAACTTCATATCAACCAACTTTACATATTGCAGACTAAAGAAACGAATAGTATTAACCTCTAAAGTCTCACTGGGTTATTTCTATCGCATATCATTTTATCAACTCATCATTATTCAATGAATAATATTCATTCAAAATTCAGAAAATACTCTGTTTACCACCAATTCGATAAGAAATCTATTAATCTCCTGCGCAAAGATCTGCTCAAGCTTCAAAGATAGCCTAATTTTGAGTGATTTTTTGATCAATAACTCCTGAAAAAAAATAACTCAGAGTATTAATTTCGGTGCCGATGGACATATATGTCCATTTTCCAATTTTTTGAACCTTCATAACTCTACCAGTTTGCTAGGTTTCTGGATCAATTAAAGTTTAAATTGAAGCCCACAATGTGAACTTGTATTAGAAATATTTTTGGCCAAATAGCTTGGTATCTTCATAGCTAAATTTTTGTTTTTATAAAAATTGTGAAATAGCCTCGGCCCTTGAGGTTTTTTTCGCTTAAAGATGATCAAAAATTTATGCTAGCTTTATGGAAAACTCTGAATAGTCAATTTGAGATAATATTACTGCTATGATATTGCTTACTAACTGCATTATATCTTTTAATGGAAGATAGTCTTGATCATAATAAAAAAAATGAGGATAGCGACGAGTGAAGAAAGATGAAATGAAAAAGATTGAAGGAAAATGATAAGGGAGAATAAAAAATCCGATAGAGTGAAATATAAAACCTAAGGGATTTCTCTTCTCATTCTTCGTAATTAAGAGTTGATATTTTCCCTATCTATCCTCTTTTCTTACTCAATATTTTTGTTTATTCAAGACAAGAACTGAAGAAAAGAACACGTATGTGTCCCGCAAACTTTTCTACTCTCCTTTTCGTTCATTGCGTATGAAATTTACTCTGAAATGAAAGTGTGTGAGGGCTTGTTGTCGGTCATCTTTGTTCTATATTCTTCTTTTAACTTATTCATATTTTTTTCTTTCTCTATAGTTTTTTAAGAGAGAAAATGATCTTCCTAATTAAGTTAATACTGTAAATTTCTCATTCAAGTTGTTTAAGAATTTCAGGTCTTTTAACAGGAATCAAAAACTGGACAAGCACACGATTTCACCTAGATTATCCCTTTTATTTCCAATCTAAATTGAGAAGTTAACGTTTTTTCAGTAAACTAGAAACTTTAGAGCTACTGGAATAATAGTCACACTTATGAGTTGAAAATTTTGATTTTATGTACATTGCTACCTCTATCATTCTCTATCAAGCTAACACCAGAGATCACAGCAGCATCAAATAAATAAGTCCTCGCACACACAGAGATCTTGGAAAATCTATTAGCTTTCAAAAGCATAAAAAGATTCACTAATGGATAAAAAACCTCCCGGAAATGCTAGATGAGAGCCAATAATTCAGTACGGCCTAAAGAGAATCTCCCATCATGGTAATTTGACAAATTTTCTGAACATACTCTCATAATATGAAATAAAATACATGATCATTGATCACTTCAAATCATTCCATTCCGACTATGAAAAAGACAGAAAAATGGAGGATTTCCGTATAAACATAGCACTGACCCACAAAAAAGGAGAACCAATATCAATCTTGAATCAACAAGCCTAGTATTTTCAATAAAAATATGATCTGGATTTCAAGATCCAATCACTTGTGATCTAATTAACTGATTTTCATGCCCTGACTATTTATGAAATCAGCACTTTTTTATCTTTAAAACTAGACCATTTAAAGCTCGAATAAACGTATACTTGATTCACACCCCTTCACTATGTGATCCAAAACCCTGATTTTGATCGGTCGCTCTCAAGTAGACCTACATAAAATTGGTTTTTTTAGAGTGCCTTTGAAGGGAAACTTTATTGTTCCTATGAAAAAGGAACTTCTCTTTTATACACTAAGATGCTTTTGAACTCTTTAAAACCTATCTGAAACTCGCAATAAAGCTTCAAAAACTCAATTTTTCGTACTTCTAAATTTTACCCTTAAAAACACGAGTTAAACGGAAAACTGAATGCACCAATGAATTCCTTGTAAAATTTTGGTGTAAGTGTACATTTTTCGCTAATTTTTACGCTCTAATTTCTTCGGACTGGGGTGGCCATTGAGTTTCGGTTCCGACTGTATGTTCCCAGAAAATATAGAGCTTAGTCTTGAAAATTATTTGGCCTCACCTTCTTCTTATGAGCTTAACAGATTCTAGATTAAATCTTTGAATTATATTGATTAGAATCTTTTACTTTTGAAATTCACCATTGCATTTTATGTTCGCATGAAAAATTATTTCACGTCAATTAAAATATCTAATGTTTGATTCAGCATAACATGATTTTCCCAATTGAATAATTTTATTTCTGATTTTACAGAAGGTAATTTAAAATTAATTTGACCAATCTCGTTGTGAAACTAATTTTTTTAAATTTTTATGTTAGTGTTTCAAATCCTCAATAAATTAGTCTTTATCTATTAATTTTTCAGAAAAGCTTTCAATAAGCTTGAATCTTCTCCGTGATGCAAAAACTGAAATTTATGAAATCTTGAGATAGAAAGAATCGTTGGGACGTCAGAGTTTCATTACATTTTAAGTAACAAAAGTTCATAATTTTCAAATTCAATAAACATCAGCAGAACACGTAATAGATCTCAAATCAAAAAGTTTATCACAATCCATTAAGAGAAATTTTTGAACTTTGAAATATTTGGAAAGAAGGTGAGCTGAATAATCAATTTCATGAATTTATGAAGTTACTATAAACACTGATAAAAAGTAGTGAAATGAATTTTCCATAAAAACGGCGAAATTTCCCCATTTCATTTAACAAAAAAACCGTAGGAAATTTTTTTGTTAGACAAATCACTTATATTTCAATAAATATAATAATTACAAAATAAATTTCATCAATTTGGCGAATGTCAAGTGTAATCATAAAAGGTATTAAATATGAAAACTAGTGTCTGCAAGCAAATCAAAAATCATCTGGTTAATGAAGATATGAATAAAGTAAAGATTTAGTGTGGTCCAATTTAGATCTAATGTGAGACATGACTAATTTAAGATTAGACAAATCGTCACAATCAGACAATTCATATTTTAACTTAATAGCGTTAAAAGTAGATAATAAGTAATTGAATTCATACTTTGAGTTCCTGAGGTTATAATTATTATCAGAAACAGAATAGAACTCAGAAATTTTTTTAACTACATATCTACGAACCCAGAGAGAAAAGGGATCACCCGGTGTTTTTATGAATGTGAAATACCTTGAATCCTTAGATAATAAAGCTTAATTATAATTATTTATGCCTACATTCACGAAATATTAAGAATTATTTTTAAAAAAACTTCTATTTATAATCAGTACTTCTTCATGAAATACCCAAGATTAAAAACGGAAAATCAGTATCTTTATTCATATTTTTCTACGCACAATCAATATTAATTATTTCGTCTATCGATTCTCTCATTAAGAAAAGTTGTATTTAGAAGAAAACTATTTTGAAAATCCGAGAATAAATTTTAATCTTCAAAATTTCGTATTTATCCACCAATGTGTACGTTGAGTATGTTCTCCTCGTAAGATGATTATTAATTCGAATATTTGATACATGTCCATAAGAAAATAATTTAGTATTAGCATATGGTTGTATAGAAATCCATATTTCCTTCAATTCTCAAGATAACGAAGAAGAGAGAATGTATATTTTTGACAAATGTCAAAAATTCGCCTCATTTTCTATGTATGAAAATCAATCTGCTTGAATTAATTTCTTTCTAAAAATAGCGAATTTTATCTAAATTATTTTAAGGAAAAAATTTATTAGAACTAAGCTAGAATTTTTGGTCAGTGTCAGAGTGTCAGATTTAAAGTTCTCGAAACTTCAATATTCAATGTTTTATCCAGAAGAAATAACTCAACTATTTAGAATTCCACTCTTTTTCTGAATTCACCATCAGCACCGAAAAGGTTAAGAAAAAAATTTGAAAATATATTCTTACTCTTGTTAAAATCCTATCTGCTCAAACTACATTATGGATGGATGATGCTTTTCATAAATTCTAAGAGATGACTGTGTAATTCTCAATACTCAGTCCTTATTCTACCTTGGTGCCACTTGGGAAATTTAATGCTTTTTCTGCAATTTAATACCCTTAAACAGTATAAGTATGTATTATTAAGTGAAGAAAAAAATGAGTTTTTTTCATTATTATATAGAATAAGATGTATAAAATTTCCTTTTCAAATAATGATTCAATGATTGTAAATCGACACAATTATTACATCATGGAAAAAGGGAACAACACTCACAATAACTTAGTCTCTTTCATTCTATTTTATTATTTCTATTTATTGAATCAATGTTAATCTTGATAATTACACAAAAATAGAGGATAAATGCTAGTAAAAAGTAGTAAATGTATTATATAACATTTATCCATGCACTAACTTGCGTACATATGTACAAACGTATATAAATGTATAAGAAAATATGTTACGAAAATGGCTGAAATTTGTTTAAATATATATATACCAGGAAATGAGTAAATCTTGATAAAAAATAAATATACTTTTATGTACTATACTATTTATATGTTCCTATTTTTTCATTTCTCTTTCAAATTGCTCCTCGTTTCATCTGTATTTTGATACATGTATTACTCGGATCAAAATAATGTATGATCGAAACGAAATGATGAGCCATTTTATTCTTCTGGGAACTAAACTTGGATTAGTCAACAATAGGTTCTGCTAGGGTCATCTTTGATTCCACATAAATATTTTTAAAATGAACTAAAAAGATCAATTAAAAGCCCAATTTTAAAAAAATTCAAAAAAGAATTAAAGTAAGTCAATGTACTCAGAATAATGCAAAACATCATTAACTTAGATAACATACGTATTGTTAAATAAATATCATAGGTGGTTGGGGGTCGAATAATTTCTGGACCAAAATTTTATGCTGATCAGTGATCACACAAAATTTTAGACCGTCACTTCAGTGAATGTAAAAATAATTATTTTTAATTATAATTATCAAGTTAACCCCTTCAAGTTAACAGTTTTAGGCGATCGCTGCATTTTAACGGGTTCAAAGGGGTTAGAGTAATTGAAATATATATGTGTAACTTATAAAAAATTTTTAATTTCAAGATATAATGGAGTAATCGAATTCACCTGTAGAAGTTCACTGAAGTTCGTCATTACTGTGGGAAATGGAACCATTTGAATTTTTCGATCATCACGAAGGCAAATTATCCAAAATCTGGAGTTTAACTTTTTCTCCGAAACAGTAAGATCTTCGCTATCTCTATGGCCAAATTCAAATTCTTTGTCTAATATTGATCCGAAATATCATCACATAACTGCTTCGAATCATCGAAATCGATAAAAATTTTGGGTTCAAAAGTTGAAAAAGTGGAAATTTGGTCCATTTCCGAAATTCGAAAATCGGCCTAATTTTGGTCAGATTGATTTTTTTTCGAAATTTTTTCGTATATACACATCTTATTAGCTTATTTTGTTTAAGAATTCAAAAAATTTTTTTTTCTGTGAATCCGAAGAAAAATATTGCGTTTTTTTTAATTTTAAATTCTCATCATCATGTCAACTAGCTTTATTAAAGACGAATTATTATTTTTATAATTAAACTACTGCAAAAAATTTAGAATTTTTATTTGTGTACTTATCCAAATTTTTACAAAATAGATTGAGATATTCTCAATTTTCTGAAGTTGGAAATGAAATCTTTATTTCAAGTATTCTCCACTAATTTTCAAGTTTATAATTCCATATCAATTATCCTGTCTAAAAAATTAATATGTAAAAAAACGGAAATTTACATATAAAATACATTTCAATAAAATACACACTGATAATTTATAAGATCGATCGAAACATTTAAATTAATTAATTATAAAAACATCGAAATTATTTAGGAATTTTACAAATATTTAAATGTTTTCCAAAAGAATTCAGAGTTGGAAAAGATCAAATTTATAAATTAATCATTAACAGTTCAAGAGATATCGAATGATGTATAAAAAATATGGTCCAAAACCTATTTATGAACTAGTTGCAATAGAAACCATGATTTTGTATTAAATTTAACGTGTTTAAAAATTTGCTGAGTTTATTTTGTTCTTGATACCTCAGACCTTGAATTTCAAATCTCCTCTAATCTTAAAATTTCGCCCACTACCAAGATAAGCATCATTAACAAACGTCTATACTCTATTAACCAGTTCTTATGTTCACCGCAGATTAAACTCATAAAAGGTTAGTTTTGCCTTACTCTGACTATGTTTCACCTTTTACCCCAAGCATTACCTATAAAAGTAGCTCCACGCTTTAAACTTAGAAAAAATTCTCACTCCATAAATGGGACAATCTATAACAGCTCATTCAAGATCTAGAAAATATCATGGAATTTCAGTATCTGACTTTTCAACTGCTTCTAATCTAACCAAAAGGGTAACCAGATATTAGAAGTAGAAGCAATGTTGATACCATTCGCTTACATATTATTTGATATTTCATAATTGAAGAAATAAAATAGAAATCGTTGAAATATCATGTTTTTTTAATAATAATCATATACTGACTGTCAACAGAGTTGGGTGGGGGAGTGGTGAGTATTAACATCAAATTCTATAGATAAATAAATGTTCAGAGACAAATAGGGTGGTGGGGCAAGATGGTCATTAAATTGAAATTTTATTGATCCAAATCGATACTTGATCAGCAACATCATTATCTCGTGGATATAAATAGTTTTATTATTTTTATCCCTATATTCTACTTATCATCAGCTCTACTCCTCAAATGAATAAATTCAAATGTAATAATGAAAAAAAGTATAGAAGAAGGAGAAAAATATGAATAAATTATGTGTTATGACTTGGTTTATTTCCTCATTATGTTTGAATGTCCGTGGAAAAAAAGGGAAAAATTAATTTGATGAGAGAAATAATTCCAACATGAGAAACATGATTGAAAACACAGAAAGAACAATAAATAATAGACGATAAATAATTAGAATAAAATAAACAAGAAATAATATTGATCTAAATAATAATAATCAAACTTGACAATACACTATTGAATAGTACTCATTGTATAAAAGGACTGTCATGTATTTTCCGATAGGCGTTATTTTGCTGATATTAATACAGCTAGTCTTTGTCTTATTGTGATCCTAAAAATCAACATTCGGTCACACCCTCACATTGAAATCAGCAAAATTTTTCAACTCAAAGTTCAAAAAATGAGAATTTGGAACTACTTCAAGATTTTAAATTTCCCGTAAAAATTTTCCATATCGGGAAAGTGGGTCTCATGTTCTAGTTTCCAAAAAATCTTGATCAAATTCAATTTTTTGATGAAAAAATGAGAATCTTGTAAAAATCATAAATTCCCATCTTCATATTAACCAGCTTCATATACTTTATGCATTGATGGTGAGTGATTTAGATAGAAAAATTTTATTTTAGTTCTGAGTTCTTGACGGAATATTGAGATTTTCGTAAAAATGATAGATTCCAAACTTTTAAATTTAATTTTTTCACTTATTTTGCAAAGATTTATTCTATTCAAACTAATAATATTATAAGGTTTCTTTAAATTATCTAATAATTTGTTCAAAAGTTAAATAAATATCTTCTACTGATCTAAGTGAAAAGAGTTTGAGCATAAATTCACAGCTGTATTTCAACTCTGAAGATTTTAACTTGATTTATGCTAAAACCATATAGGTTTTTTAATTCCTAAAAAATAATATAGAACAAATATTTTGTTTAATTTTTGTATTTTTACTTTCTTCAAATGAATCTAAACTTTAAAATTCAATGAATTCGGTTTAAAATTTCAGAAAAAATTTTATTCTGAGTTTTTATCTGAATTAAGATCTTTCAGTTAAATACACCTTGGACTAATGAAAAACTGTTGAAACTTATGATATTTTGATTAAAAGTCTATTTCCAACTTAATATCAATTGGCGTTTTATCAAATTTTTTTACCATTTTAATAGATGAACTTTGAGTCAGTTAATTAACTTAAAACTTATGAATGTTCAAAATATTTTTTCATTCATTCATTTTAAAGGAGTTATTGCTCTTTTGAAAAGATCACGTCTTTGCTTATCTTATCTGTATTATAAACTTTAAAAATTATATTTTTTAGCTTCGGATAAAAACTATCAGTTATTTTCTAAGGAGAACTAAAGCTTGAGAAGTATCAAACTCATACTTTTACATGAAAAATAATAATCATATTCTTATGAACTCAATGTCACTGAGTTTTAAAAATTCATAAACATGATGAGATTAAAAAGAATATTTTCTAATTATAATTATTTTCAATCAAATTAATTATAATTGACATGAAATCTTTCTTTTTTAATGAGTGTGAATTAGAAAATCGAATAATTAATTTCTTTAACGAACTGTCTATAGAATCTTCACCATAGTTTCATATTATTAATATCAATCAACATACTTAGTTTTAGTCTGTGGATGAGAATGTGATCCTATTTTTCGATCTGTATCTTTACTTAATTAATTTTAAAGAAATTTTTTATTTGTCTGAGAAGATGAAATATGAAGGAATCTCAACTTTTTTATTTCCCTTAATTCTATACTGTACTCAGCTTATACTTTTGATTATCTTTAATAATGAGTGCTCTATTCTATTCATTTTTTCTTTATTTCCTATGAAATTTTGCAACTTGGATTTATGAGTAGATGATACTGCTAGCCATAATGACCATTTACGAAACATTCAACTGAGTAATAGGATATTATTTCTTTAGTAATAATAGATTTAGAAATTCATAAGATGAGTGGTTTGAAAGGATTAAATTTTTTCTTATCATTTATTGGTTTAGGATAAATTGGTAACGATAGAAATCTCCTTATAGAACATTTAAGCTCAATTTTAACGGTCTCATAGATATTATTTCTCTTTAAAAGTAATACAATGAAAAGTTTCAAATCGATTAAATCCTTTTCATCCTTAATTCTTGAATAAATATTTATCCGCTTGTCTCAAGTTTACTTAATTTTCAAGAATAAGTTGTTTCGAACCAATAATCAGTCAACAGAAAAAGCATCATGCTAGTGTCAGTATGAAGAAAGAAATTCTCTCATAAAAATTAAATTACAGTATTCCCTCTTTAATAACTGTGTAAAGTTATCCCCTTAATTTTTACCCCTCAAAAATCTCTTTCGTAAATCGTGACTACTTGTAAGCAGACATATTTACCCAAAAATAGACTAAAATTAATTTTTCAGCTAAATTAATAAATTTTATACATGCCTAATTCTGAGCCAAGAAAATATTGGAAGCTCAAGCGTAAAAAATGTGTAGTCTGGCCAATAATGTTACATAAATTTTTATTCAAATCTTTTCTATTGAAATTTTATTGTCTTTTTGTGAGGAAAAAAATATTGCAACATGAAAAGTATTAAATAATTAATTTTATTTGACAACTTATCTCATTATTATTATTTTCCATTCGATACAACATGATACCATTTTCTCTACTAGTAAAATAGTATACTCAAAGTATTAACTAGAACAAATTGATAAAACTGTCCTCAATGAAGAGATTCTGGTGGGGGTGTTTGATTGGATTTCATAGAAAATCATAATTAAATTTGAAAGGTTGGTGAGGGAAATACACAAGTCTGTGAATAGAACTTAATCATTTTAATTATGAAAAAATGTACCAGCATTCATGTTTGGCTACTTAGCAAATAAATTTATGTATGATTATGTATAGGAAAAGATCTTCATTATTCTCGCAAGGTTATGCATATGGGGAATATAGAGAGAGAGAGTCATAAATTTAGTTCAGAATCACTATGACATGTTATTCTATTTGTTATACTTACCAAGTACAGTATTACATGATACTACTCTAAAATAAACTACTATAATGAATAATATTGTGAAATATACATTGCAACGTATACCATATAAGGACATGTTGTTTTAAGATGCATAATATTATCAAATATTATTCCACATAGAAAAGTAAATTCTATAGATTGGATATACACTCAAAATGAGTATACCACCCATTCTGAAATTCTATTAATATTGTTAAATTGTGTTTTTAGGCATATAATATTTATGTATTTATCATAGAACTATATTTTATATTTTACAATTATATTTTGTTTTAAATTATGAATTTAAAAGAACTTAATTTTAATTCAATAAAACATTGGAAAATTGACAAAAGTGTATAGTAATTTCTCGAATTCAATAGATGTATACGGTCTATTATCGAATGTCAAATAGTTTTTTTCAAAAAATGTATTGGTGTGTTCGAGATTTTCAAAACATAAATAAGTATTTTCAATTAATGAATATGAAGTGCCCATTTTGGTTAATCTGCCGATTATGCATAATAGGCAAGAACTCTTGCCGAATATGAATAATTTGGGGAAGGTGGCTACTAGTATATTCCTACCTATCTTATGAAGGAGAAACTTGAAAAGGCTTGTCTCTTCAGTCTTTAATACCAAGAAAATATGGGTCAAGGAGGCATAAAACTGACAAAGATAAATAACTTACCAGAAAATTGGAATTTCCATTTCATTTTGTAAAGTTTGTACTGTAAAAATGTCTGCAAAGAGCAAAGGAATTATAGTTGAACCTACATGATTTATTTATACATACATTTTGGGGGTATTTACTAAACATAAATAGATTTTTATGGGTTAAAAGGATTAAAAGTTTTTTTAAGATCAAAAGCATTTTGATTTCAAGGCACTATTTTCGGCTAAAGAGAGTTTTTTTAATCATTAAGTATAATGAATTTAGCTTCAAACAGTTTGGTAATGCGGAACGAACTCAGATGAAAACAGGTGGGCTGAACAGGGTTTTCATTCTATTACGAAAAAAATTAACGAAAATATTTAACTTTTTGGCTCAAAAATTTTACTGATGCAATTTTAAGCTTCAATTTAACTTTAATTCATACAATAATCTGCTAAATTAAAAGAGTTACCATTTGAAGGTTTGAAAATATTGAGACATAGATATAGGCTTCAGAAGGATTAAACATAGGTTAATTAATTTTTAATAGATTTGAGTAATTGGGAACAGCCCTAAAAGTTTTTTGGACAACGTCTACTCTTCATATCTTGTCTTTTGGTTTTCTCAGTAAATTTTAAACCTCTTTAAGATGAAAAAAATATTTCATATGATAATTGGTGCAATATTGATAATATTCCACTAGAATTTAATGTTTTTCATTGAGCAGCAAATTATTCTTATCAAAAAAATTCATTTCGCATCATTACTTATAAGTAAGTAATCAAATAAAAGAAATATTAATTGAATCAAAAAGTGAGAAAATAAATAATATTTTATATTCGAGTACTTACTTGAAAGTATAAACGTTATTTCAAATAAATATTTCAAAATTTAGTATATATGTTACCGTTAATCCTGCTACTCTTGATAGTCTTAAGACTACCTGATAGTCTTAAGACTAACAGCATAGCTTGATAAACTTATTACCCGGTTTTAAGATTAACTAGCTATAAAATATATAAAACAAGGTTCAAAATATCAAGTTAGTAATCCAAAGCTCAAAATTAGTTTTAAAAAATATAAGATTAGTTGAGAATTGTAGAAAAATCATTTATTGTTGCAAGATAAGCTATTATGACATCTTGAATTGCAAATTAAGTTCTTCTTTTTACATCTGCAACGATTTGTGACACATTTCGTCCGACAATCACATCTCAGAAACCCTTGACCATCCACCAGAGATTGAAGACAACTCTGCCTTCTAAGAGAAAAACTGCATTCGGGGACATCTTCAACATCGAGAAATCTTTCATCTAGAAGTGTAAGTTGATTTGCTGAATACAGTCCATCAATTACACCATTCTTCGTCCCAACCTTGTAGAACGATTCATCAATGACTTCTACTACAACACAAACTAGGTTTTTGTTATCTAGTTTGGCCCTTTCAACCTCTGGGACTCTAACTAAAACGTTTTGGCCGATTTCAAAAGTTCTAGCAGTCTTAGATATAATTTTCTTGCGATTCTCATCGTGATTTTCTTGGAGTTTTCAGGATAAATCTATCATAATCTTGAGGAGAGCTTTCTTCGATTTTCTCATCAAGAGGTATTGGTTCAAGGAGAGGGACGTCATGAATGTTTTCTATAAAATAGAGTATTAATTATATTTCTTACATTGAAATTTATCTTCTTGAAATGAATCATCGTCTAGATCGAGATCTGCAAAATCGAATTGAAATTTGTACACGTTCATTAAATCCTGAACTCTTGATCGGGTTTGTGACGAGTCCTTTCTTAGTTATGCTCGTATTCTTTTTGCACACTGAACATAATGAGAGGTATGTTTTAATCTGTTCTTGAGTAATATTATAAAATCTCGCGTCCAGATATTTCTTTAAAATGTCTCGCCCGGCATGTCCAAGACTTGTGTGATTAAAATGAATTCTGTCAAAAATTTCGGTATCGACAAGACGTTTTAGATTTACGAATCGTGAAATTTATTTTAATTTGCAATTCAAGATGTCATAATAGCTTATCTTGCAACAATAAATGATTTTTCTACAATTCTCAACTAATCTTATATTTTTTAAAACTAATTTTGAGCTTTGGATTACTAACTTGATATTTTGAACCTTGGTTATAAGTTTAACAAACTAGCCGGTTACAATTGTATAGGAAGTTCCAAGTAGGGACCCTACACTATTAGATTGTTTAAACGATAAACAAAGTGAAAGATTTAATGGAAATCAAAAAGACTATGAACCCGTATAATGATATCAGTTTGAAAAATTTAATTCAGTCAGCCAAACTTATTACCAAGTATCAAGATCAACAAACTATATTTTATAGCTAGTTTATCTTAAAACCTGGTAATAAGTTTATCAAGCTATGCCGTTAGTCTTAAGACTATCAGGTAGTGATTGATTTCACTTAATCTTGTTACCGAGTAACAAGTTTAACAAACCATTCCGTTAGTCTTAAGACTATCAAAGATTCCAGTTAATCTTGTTACCGAGTAACAAGTTAAGACTATCAGGTAGTCTTAAGACTATCAAGAGTAACAAGATTAACGGTAACATATATATATAAGATTTTTATTTAAAAAAGTTTATAAAGTAGTCATGGTTATCTGGTACAAAATTAAAAATAAATGAAACAATCTGTTTTATACTTTGATCTTTAAATGCATCTAGGTTAAGTTGAAATCTGTGCCTCAGAGGGTGAAGGGTGGTAAGTAGAATTGTAAATCCTCTTGAAGAGCGGAGATTGTGGTAATGGTGATTTTGTTTTGGAATTTTCTGGTACAGAGCAACTGATGAGACAATTCTTTTAAGCCAGATGGGATGTAAATTAGCCTTTTCGAGGAGATCCTTGTATGAGTTGGGACCAAAACACGCCCGTAGGAATTGAAATTGAAGGCGTTCAGTTTTCTTAATTGTTCCTGTTGGTGGGTTGCAGAGAAGAGATACTCCATAATCAAAATGCGGGAGAATAAATTGTTTGAACAGAAGGAGCCGAAGTTCGGGGGAGTGAACAAATTTCCGTAAAAAATAAGTTTTGACTCTCAGCTTATTGAGAACATGTTTGGCATGTATTGA
>SSNU01000053.1:211702-243831 GCA_012064415.1 Gyrodactylus bullatarudis
TACGAGTAAAAGTAATTTCTGATAGAAACGAATATTCTCTATCGAATGGGTCATCTTTCCATTTTCAATAACTTTTAATAAGTGATTTAGAGACGATTTCTAGTGAATACTTTTATTTTTTCTACCACTATACTAGCCATATGAACCATATTTAACTCTTTAACTAATTGATTGAACGGATTTTTCCAAATTCTTTCCTTAAGGGATGCACTAAAGTCTTATCTAATAGAAATTATTTCAAATGGTTTAGTGAAAATTGAATTATTCCCAGGAGGTTCACTTTGTTTTCTTGAAATAGAATCAAGAATTTTATATTATATTAAATTTTATGTGTATAATAATCATTTTCCTGACTTTTTCAGAGTAAAAATGGTTGGGAAAAGCAACAAAATGATGGAAAATGTTGATAATGATGATGCTGATATGAAGATAATAATCTGTTCTCTTTCTCTGCCTAAGTAATTATACAAAAAGTATTCATTTCTATGGAAAAAATGTCAGTTCAAATATGAATAATTATTCTAATGAAATTAGGTATATTTTTTCTGTTCAGAAAAAGAAAACTTAATTTCAAATTTGACTCTTACAACTGTTAAAGTAAAGGAACTTATCTAAATAGTATCAGAAAAACTTTTTGAAATTAAAGGATTGGAGGTCACATTGTACTAAATAAATTTCAAGTTCCAAAAATGATCAAAAAATTAAAATTCTGATTGGCCCAAACGAACTCTACGCATTTTTTCGTGTTTCCAATCTTTAATAATTTTATTCAAGATATTAAGGAGTCATATTCAGCTTGTGAAATCAAAGATTTTCCCTGCAAATCCTCCAAATATTTTTCGAAAGCTTCTCTTGGTCTAGCTTCTTCTTTCTTTGACATGACTAGACGATAAAGGGATGAAACTCAAAAAGAATTTTACGAACCCTGACAAATCTCTATTTCATTAGTTGCTTTGCTTTCGGAGGATTGTAAAAAATTTATGTGAGCAATTCAATAGTGATATCATCTTGAAAATTTTGATTAAGAAAGACAAACTAGACAAGCCCAGTTCGAGATTAGGTTAACCTTAAAATTTGAATTATTCTAAATATATACTAGTTTTGTACTGGTTTTAAGATTATACTAGGATATTTATGTAAAAACTAATTTTAAGAATATACTGTAACATGAAAATGGAGAGCTCATATTCACCCGCAATCTAAACCTAATTGACATGAAGATGAGAGTTTACTTTTTTTACGAAAAAACTCAATATTTCAGGAAAGTCAGGAAAAATTTACTTTTCGAATTTCTATGATAAAATAAGCTGTGAAAATTTAAAAAAATTCTGAAAAAATTCAATCTGGCCAAAATTAGACCGTTTTAGAATTTTGAAAATGCCCCGGAATTCCACTTTTTCAACTTTTGAGCTCAAAATTTTTATCGACTTCAAAGATTTGAAGCACTTAAATGCAGTTACATTCAAGATCAGCATTAGACAAAGAATTCGAATTGGGCTGCAGAAATTCACAGAAATTCGTTATTATTGTGGGAAATCGAACCATTTGAATTTTTCGATTATCCCGAAGGGGAATGATCCTAAATTTAAAAGCTCAACTTTTTCTTGAAAACAGTAGATTCCTTTCTACCCTCACGACTGAATTCTTTATCTAATGCTGATCTTGAATGTAACTGCATTTAAGTGCTTCAAATCTTTGAAGTCGATAAAAATTTTGAGCTCAAAAGTTGAAAAAGTGGAATTCCGGGGCATTTTCAAAATTCTAAAACGGTCTAATTTTGGCCAGATTGAATTTTTTCAGAATTTTTTTAAATTTTCACAGCTTATTTTATCATAGAAATTCGAAAAGTAAATTTTTCCTGACTTTCCTGAAATATTGAGTTTTTTCGTAAAAAAAGTAAACTCTCATCTTCATGTCAATTAGGTTTACTTGCGTTTTCTACACAATGATGGGGTTTTGATTCTTTGACTTATCGTGATCCAAAAATTAAATATTTGATCACTTTCTCAGTCTGAAATCAGCAAAAATGTTCAACTCCAAGTTCAAAAGAATGGAAATTTGGCGCTAACTCAAGATTTGAAATTTGCCATGATTTCCACTAAAATTAATATTTTTCAATTGAGTTTTTTCATATCGTAAAAGTGTGTTCATGATCTAGATTCCGAAGTATCTAGATCTAATTCGATGAAAAAATAAATAATATTTAAGAAGCATAAATTCCCATCTTCATATTAACAAGGTGTAGATAAAAAATCTCTGTGATATCACTAGCGTATTAAGCTTAAGATTCATCAAAGTAGATTTCTCCTATGATTTTCAAAAGTCATTTTTAACTAAACTTTTAATGGATTTTCTTTTGATGAATGTCTCCATCAAAGTTCTCAGGATGGAAAGAGATTAGTCTTTTGTCATCATCATAAAGGGGGAATGCAAACAAAGTTCTAAAGGAAACTCTGGAATCCTCGTAAAAATGTAGAATTATTATCCTATAAAAAGATTCATAACTTAGTAAGTTAAAAATTACGATACTCTAAACATCATATTCATTAAACTTTTAATTAGTACAAAGTTATCATCTTGTCAGTTTGGTTGTTTATTTTCAAAATTTTTGGCTGGCTTGTGAGCTGTGAATTAAAAATAACTCAAATGTAACGACATGGCGAGCATAAAATGGTAAACAATTATCGTATGAGGACCCAGAAATATAGTATAAATGTTGTCTCACTACATTTTTGTTAATAAATAATTCACGAGATTTTTCAAAAACCAGAAACTTTAAATATCAGCCCAATACTCACAAGCCTGTCGGAAACCACAGCATTAGGTAAAATTTATATAAAATAATGAAAATTTAATGACAGCTTCTAGAAAGTGTTAAATTATGTTCAGCACAAACTGATTTTAAACAGTTTTTATGATTCAAAGACCTTGAACAAATATGACATCCTCCTTTTATTTTCCTAGAATATAATTTTATAATTAGCTAATTTGTCATTAGCTGAAGGACTTACAACAGATTCGGCTGAAAAATTTAAATCGGAAAGCTTAATGTAGTACAGACTGGGAAACTTTACTAGAGAGATTATCCGATACCATTTATCATTGATGCTAGAAAAATATTCTTGTCTAAAATTTCCTGAAATAAACTTATTATGTCTATGTTATGCCTGGTTATCTGTTATAAAACATTTAAAACCCATATTAGGTTTCCGTTTAGAATTAGGCTTCTAATCTTCCAGGCCATATTATAGTAATGTGCTTTCTTATTCATTATATAATTTTTTATCAAGATCTCTTGTGTTTCATGTTGTAAAATGAGCCCTCCAAGTTATTCCAAAAATCTTTAAAAATTGATTTTCTGGAGGGACCTACTCTAATGTTTATAAAATTTTTAAAATATTTGGTGTCGTTTCCGACGACATTTATGGAGCGAGGAATGTGAAGCTTTTGTGCACTTCAGTTATATAAAGAATATCATGTTTAAAATTAATGAAAAACTCTTTCACGTGACATCCAATAGAATAAAATAAAAATTATATTAAGCCCATATATTTTAAAATTTGATAATTTAAACTTTGTAATTACGATTATTATTTCGTCTTTCTCGTTGAGGTCTATCATTCATGTTTATGATTGTAGAATATGTAAAATAATGATTGATACACAAAGAGTTTGAAATGAAAAAGGCTTGTTCATTTTTAAAACAAATCTTTCAATCAAAAATGTTTACGTTGTTTATTCAAATCAAGTTTAATTTTTCAAATCAAACTTGAGGAAAAAGGAGGAATATTTTTTTTACAATTTTAGAGATTATACAAGAGCTTTGAAGTTTTTTAGCATTTATATATGTTGTGACGAATTTGGATAATTTGCCGATTATCCGTAATCTGCAAGTTTTCCTGCAGAATATGCATAATTTTATTCAAATTCATCAGGTTTTTGCCAATTATGCATAATCTGCAAGATATACCTTGACGAATATGAATAATAAGGAATTAAAGGGTGGATGGGAAATCGATCTATGCTTAAGCATAAGAACTGCCAACACTGGAAAACCACGATCTAAAGGGCAAGGCTTTTTTAGATGCAATTGTCAAAAGGGATGCAACTCAAGAATGTGTAAATTTCTAAAGAATTTAGTCCTTTGCAATTTAAAATGTAACTCGAAAATAAACTGTGAAAATAAAGAATATAGGAAAACCCTTTCTAATTTTCTTTTTATGCAAAAGATGAAAGGGAAAGATTTATTATAACTCAAAAAGCAGGGAAATTTTCAGATTATGCATAATCGGCAAATTATCCAAATTTGTCACAACATATATTAAATAAACCATTCTGAAAATTATGGCTATCAAATCTCAGCTTAGGTATTTCAGAAATAAAAGATTTCATATTGATCCTCTTTTATCAGAAATTTCAAATTGAAGCGTATAGAAAAAGGTCCATCTCTTGGTTTTATGTATGCAATAAATTATTAAATGTGCTATTCATCAGTTCTCATATGTAAATGGCACTCATAAACCGATAAATAAATCTCTCTAAAATTATATGCATCTTCATTTGCATGAATAGTCAACCACCCATAATACTGAATTTTCCTACCTTTACATGTTATTATATACATTTCAGTAGGAATAGACCAAGAATATTTCAAAAAAATATATATAACTTTATCGGAGTTTCTCAAAAGAGGGTGGCCATTGAGTTTCGGTTCCGAATGTAGCTTATAGTTTTGAATGCTTTTTTGAATTTGCAATTGAATTTTACAATCTACTTTATTGGGATAGCAAAATAAATTTCAAGAGGACCATTATAGAAAGTCGAAAGATCTCTCTTGGTCTTAGAACCGATGCAAAAGGAATCCCAATGGAATTAATATAATTTTAAATGGTCTCAGTTTTTTCATAAAACCCTGAAGTTAATTTTGATTCTTAACAGTTCAAGCAATAATTTTGTCGAAATTTCTTTTTATCAAAGGAGATATTCTTAGCTTTTTCTCAAATTCACCGATGCATCCCCTTAATTAAAAAATTTCGAAAATATAAAGATATACATGTCCCATTTCTTTCTCAATAACTAACGCCCATCTGCAAATGAGCATGGAGAGGGAACATGATTTTCAGGAATATATTTTCTAATTCAAACGCCCTTCTTCATTTTTTAAATAAATTTACTATCCAAAATTTCACTCTAGAAAGTTTCAAATACAGTATATATGAAATATCTTTGCATATATTCATATTTATGTGTAAATATAACTTGGTAAGAAGATAGATTCTGAAAGTTTTCTTAACACACATGTATGAATTAATCATTTAACTCAAATCTATCTTGTTTACATCCGAAGTTGTAAACTGAAATTGAAGTAACTAGGGTGGATTGAGTATAATCAAGTAGCAATACCTAATGATGATAGGGAATGCATGAAGATGGGAAGATTTGAGAAATAAGCTAGAATCGAATATATGTCACGAAATAACATGATTTTCAATTTGCAATGATCGATAAGCTTGAACCTAACAATGAAAATAGAGAAAACTGCTTAAGGCTATAGGTGAATCTGTCTTCTGGAATTCAACCTCTATTCTGTGAGCTCAAAAAATAATATCTAAATTTTTTTAAAATAAATTGAAAAATATTTTTTTGCGAATTTAAGTCAAATATTATTTTAATAAACTATGGTGGTCGACATAAAAAATTATACACTCATAAAAAATTCTCTAATTATAATTATTTAGAAAAAGGCATTATCAAGTTGTAATATACCTCATTCGATAGGGCAGAAAATACTATACATGAATCTCTTTAGAAATGTGTATTTACTCTCACCGTTATTCATTAAATTTACTATCAATCATTAAAAGTAAAAAAGACAAATTAAAGTATACACTTTTATTTAGGGAAATTTCCCTCTGATAATATAACAATTAGGCATCTTTTTGCATAGAATTATACAGGCTATCTATGGTTTCTTTTGAGATTAAACTCCACTCTTCTAAAATTATTAAATTAAAAAGTTTCTAATTATAAGTAAACCTAATAAAAATATGAAAAATAAATAAATACTGGAATTAAAATGAATCATCGAGATAATTTCAAAATCATTATCTTCAAGGATATTTTTGAGCTTAGTAAATTTTCAAACTTCACTGTCGATTAATATCAATAATATGAATAGTATACCATGCTAAAAATGTATCATTTTATTAATGAATAGGGCAGGACCTATACTTAAAAAGATTAACTAGAATATCTCGTTCTAGGTGTTTAGGTAATGAATGTTAAAGCTTATTAATGGATCCCACGTTGAATAGTACGAAAGAAACTCACAGAGCATTTATAATCACTTCTAAAAATTTTTAATGCTGTACTTTCTAATTCAAAACTAATGCAAGCCAAAAGAAGAGCTTAGCAGGTTATTGACCCTTTCAGTACCGTGGCTACATTTAACGATAAAAATTCTTTTTTTTGTTAATTTATTTAGGTAAATTTCAATTCTTTCATCACTAAGTTCTTAAGATGTCGATGAACTGCTCTTTTCAACAACCTATTTTTCCTTTATCTGGCATAAATTTAAGATCATGATCCCTGACACTGAAAAATGATCCATAATTCAAAGTGATGTTTTGTCAAAAGTATTATATATTTTACCGTTAATCTTGTTACTCTTGATAGTCTTAAGACTAACGGAATGGTTTGTTAAACTTGTTACTTGGTAACAAGATTAACTGGAATCTTTGATAGTCTTAAGACTATCAGATAATCTTAAGACTAACGGAATAGTTCGATAGACTTGTTACCAGATTTCAAGATTTACAAGATATTCAGCTTTAAAATATAGTTTGTTGATCTTGATTCTCGGTAATGAGTTTGGTTGATTGAATCAAATTTTTCGAAAATAATATCAAAGATTAAGAAAACAATCCAACATTGTAAGGTCCCTGATTGGAACTTTTTATATAATTTTAGCTGAATAGTTCGTAAAACTTGTTACCAGGTTTCGAGATTAACAAGATATTCAGCTTTAAAATATAGTTTATTGATCTTGATTCTCGGTAATAAGTTTGGCTGACTGAAATAAATTTGAATTAAAAAGGCAATGAAGATTTTTTATCAAACAATCCAATTGTGTAGGGTCTGAAATTGAGACTTCTTATACAGTGCAATGCGAAACTCATGGATTCCAGAGAATAAGACTTATCAAGTGTTGAAATTCAGCCAATTAATTTTACGTAAGGATTTTATCTCAATAGTTCGTCAAATTTGTTACTGAGTTTCAGGAATAACTGATCTTACTTTTTATTTCTTCTCATCACGTATTTTCATTTGTTGATTCACGTCTATTCTTTAAATGGGGAATATTTGAAGGACTATTTTTTTTACCATTTAAAGCCATCTGGACCTTTACTGATAAGATGCAGAAATTCATATTTCGATCTCAAACTAATTATTCTTGAAACCTGGTAACAAGTTTTACGAACTATTCAGCTAAAATTATATAAAAAGTTCCAATCAGGGACCTTACAATGTTGGATTGTTTTCTTAATCTTTGATATTATTTTCGAAAAATTTGATTCAATCAACCAAACTCATTACCGAGAATCAAGATCAACAAACTATATTTTAAAGCTGAATATCTTGTAAATCTTGAAATCTGGTAACAAGTCTATCGAAATATTCCGTTAGTCTTTGTTCTTTAATATTTTGTTGAGACTAAATTATGAGAAGAAATAAAAAGTAAGATCAGTTATTCCTGAAACTCAGTAACAAATTTGACGAACTATTGAGATAAAATCCTTACGTAAAATTAATTGGCTGAATTTCAACACTTGATAAGTCTTATTCTCTGGAATCCATGAGTTTCGCATTGCACTGTATAAGAAGTCTCAATTTCAGACCCTACACAATTGGATTGTTTGATAAAAAATCTTCATTGCCTTTTTAATTCAAATTTATTTCAGTCAGCCAAACTTATTACCGAGAATCAAGATCAATAAACTATATTTTAAAGCTGAATATCTTGTTAATCTCGAAACCTGGTAACAAGTTTTACGAACTATTCAGCTAAAATTATATAAAAAGTTCCAATCAGGGACCTTACAATGTTGGATTGTTTTCTTAATCTTTGATATTATTTTCGAAAAATTTGATTCAATCAACCAAACTCATTACCGAGAATCAAGATCAACAAACTATATTTTAAAGCTGAATATCTTGTAAATCTTGAAATCTGGTAACAAGTCTATCGAACTATTCCGTTAGTCTTAAGATTATCTGATAGTCTTAAGACTATCAAAGATTCCAGTTAATCTTGTTACCAAGTAACAAGTTTAACAAACCATTCCGTTAGTCTTAAGACTATCAAGAGTAACAAGATTAACGGTAAAATATATAATACTTTTGACAAAACATCACTTTGAATTATGGATCATTTCGCCTGTTCAAAATTCGATCCCTACTTGGTCTTAAGAAAATATTTTTCTGCAAATTTTCCTATATCTGATCAAGCAATGAATGAACACATAATCTTCAAATGCAAGATTGGCTTCGAACAGAACTCACCAAATAACCTTATGAAACGGGGAATTAAAATATTATTCCGAAACAGCTGTAACAAAATTGATGCATAATTAATTCAAAACTAAAAAAAATAGATGTATAGTTATACATATTGGACTATTTTTCTCAAATATATGTTTTAGAAAAAAATCAATCTCTATCCGCATTTGGTATCTAAAGTCTAGAAGAATTCTCAAAGAATTTCAAATTTTGATCATGTATTTAAATCAAATAAAAACTGTATTTCTAATTTCCTAGAACTTTTAAAATTAAAAAATTGTTTTCCCTAACAACAAGATACAAAGGCACGGTTAGAGAATTTAATAGAAATTTTCCTTAAAGCTATACAGGAACAAAGTGAATTGAATGTGAATTAAGTTGTCAAGATAAATATAGGAATTACCTTTTTCCATGCATAAGCAAATCTTGAGTCCTACCTAGTTAGAGGGAACTGTATAATTTTCCTCATTTTATTTTATTCAAGATTAGCTTTCCCTTAAATTTCTGATTTACTTGAAATTATAATCCAAATTCTCACCTGTCAAAAGAATCTTAATCTGACTTTCTTAAATATTTAAGGAAAATCGAATTCATATTTCAATCTCTATATAAAGTTTTTTTATTCAAATTCAGATTTCTGTGAATTATTCATGCACCTATAAGGAAAAAATTTGAGACTTTTTTGATTTCGATTTTTTTACTTTTAAACCTTTTCAAAGTCCATGTTTTTGGTTTTTTAACTTTGAGTTGAAAATTTTTGTTAATTTCAAGGTGTAGGAGGGATCCAACATTATTTTTCAGGATCATTATTGGACAAAGAAAACAAAATGGTCCATTATCGAGCGAAAGTCTATTTTCTATTTTTCAAACATTTTCACTGATTTAAAATTAATAAACTAAGGTGATCGGTTAAAATTGACGGTTCTTTTAAAAACTGAATAATGACAGCAATATTTATTTTAATTTACAAATAATGAAAGAAAGGGTAAAAGATGAATAAAATTTAAATAATATGTAAGCTGAAAAAACACCGAAACTCTCCAATAAATAGCAACAGTAGAGAGAAAAGTGAAAAAGCTCACATAGGCCAGGGGAGTTGAAGATTGGAGTAGTTTTTTGAACAGATAGATTGGGTTTGTATAGGTTAATAAAGAATTTGTCTTTAACTCTACATAAATCTATACTGTCATCACCGGGTTTTTGTACAAAATGGAAAAATTCGAAACTGATGCAGCATGTTTATCTTGTTTGATATTACGAATAAGTAATTCACGTAGTTTTTCAAACACGTCCGAAAATCCACTTATATTCATAATTTAAAAAATTGAAGGAAGATATATTAAAACCAAATGTACATTTCTTGAAGCATCATCAGTGGTAATTCTTCAAAAATGATATGAGTTAAGAATTCATTCAAGAATAATGAAAGAAATAGTAAAGTCAACGAAAATAAGAATAAAATGCAAGTTGAAAAAATACCAAAACTCTCCAATAAATATGATATGCCTAGTCACTGCAGTATCCTTATTCAGATGATCATTTGATCTTGTAGACAGCTTCCTAATTGTTCTACTTATGTAAGAAGCACCACAGTTACATTGGAATTTATAAATTAATAGAGTCTTATCTTCCAGCTTGAGTAAATCTTTATGAATCAAACTAAACAGTCTCTGTGTTTTGAATACAATTTTCAATTGTATATTATTGTAATGTTGATTGATGAGGTTGTAAAGTCTTCTTCTAATCTCATTACTAAAACCTTTGAAGTTGAGTCTCATGAAAATTTTTGTTTTCTCAATTTCATCTGTATTGACATCTTCATCCCTATTATCTGAAATTCAGATTCTGAATTATTGATGAATTTTTCTAAAAATTTCTAAGGATAACCATTTTGAAAAATAATGTTGGGTCCAACACCTTTAAATTAACAAAAGATTTCAACTCAAAATCGAAATTTAAAATGTCTCCAAATTTTTCCAAAAAATAATTTACGCAGGATTATTTTTAGAGCATCACTTTTCCTCAAAAAGCTAGCAAAATCATATTACTTACTCAAAATTTTGGAAATGAACCAGATCGGAGCATTTTATTCATGCGAAAGTCTTTGCTTGAAATTCAGTCGGAAATTTTCTGAAAGTTAAATTTAATGTTCAAGTAAACTGAGATTTGAATTATAATACAAAAGCATTTTGAAATATAGATTCAAGTTTATCTATAAATCTTGAACACATTTCTGAAAGTTTAAAAAAAGCTTTGTCAATCCAAACAGAATTCTAAATGGGCCAATTTATCTGATAATTTATCAACTATTCTTAGGTACTTCTTGTGAGGGTATGAAGAATTTGGTAGAAGTAAATTCTATACTAAAAAGGCTCGGCAATACTTTCCAAACTATTTTATTTTACTCTGTGGCCAAAACGATGTGCAAATGCTCAATGGAATACTATGATGATTAAATTCTATCAAAATTTCTTATCGATATTTCTAAAAATATTATCATCATATCATGAATTGAAACGAAGCATTTCTCTTCTTAAAACTTTTTTTTAATAATATGAAATGGCACAGAAGAGTTCCACTTTTCCCCTGATTCCAATCAGGATCAAAATAAAGATCATCTTTTAGGCCAAGTCAAAACTTGAGTCTCAATGCCTTAGTATCTTTGTTCTTTTGAGTTTGAAGTTTTTCTAGTTGAAAGATAATTTTTAATAACTATTTAAATTCATTTTCCGTTATAAAAGAAATTTTATGGGCAAAACTTTGTCTCCTGTAATATCACTTATGATGTCCCAACAGATTTTTTTTTCAATATTTTATTAGATCGGTTGGTTCTTGATTCCTTACATTCCTGATTCTTTATATTCAAATAATTTGTTCTGGCTGGACGGTCTTTAGAGTTACATTTTATTAATAAGTCTGTTTCTCAAAAATAGTGAATTCATTATGAATCTGAAAGGGGTCAAAAATATGTAAATGTGGAGACAAAGAATTATATATATTGTACATTTATACATGTTTAATTGCAATATAGCTGATGACAGAAGCTTTTCCATCCTTCTCAGGAATATCCTCCCATTGCGCTCCAGATTCCAACTCGTTCTGAAGAATATCCTATCATCCTGCATCAAATCTACCTGTGCCTTCCTCGCCAAACTTTTCCCAGACAATCATAATTTTTTTGAAATTTTTCTTATGAAAATCAGATTCTATTTTTATTTTATATGTATCAATAAATAAATTTCTATTACAAAAATAGTATTTTATCGGAAATTTACTACTTTTTCTCATGTATACTTGATCGCATTGAGTTAAATAATTAGACAAAAGTTTAAAGTGAGAGTTACCTTGACCCCCATATACAGTACAACCTGTGGAAAATTTATTCATTTATTCGCTTACTTCCTAATCTAGAAAAATAAGGAAATTCTACAGATCTTAACTCAGGAATCCTAGATAGCAATAGTTCATCGAATTCCAAATCAAATACAAAAATTTTATCATTGAAATTAAGATTAACCAGAAGCCTGGATGAGAATCAAGAGAAATGAAAGCCAATGAAAAGAGCACATAATAATTTGAGCATTTCTATACATTTTTATCACAACTTGGTTGTGATTGGTTGATTATTTTCAGTCTTTTGAGTATAAATTGGAATGTCAGGGAAATGAGGAAACAAAAATCTTTTATGAGGAGTACAAGAATTTTTCCGATTTTCAATTGTGTCAATGATCAACTGTTTTGATAAAACTAAAGTAGAAATTATTTATCAGCAGTTGAACCATTGTCATATTGACTTTGATTTTACTGCAGTCTTGTTAAAGATAAAGATTAGTGAGTTGATAAAACGAATTTATTAATTTAGATATGATCATAATACAGAGCTTGATTCAAAATTGAAACTCTTGTTATTTTTCAAAAAGTTTTTCATCTTTGAGGATTTGCAGGCATCAGATTCTTGCTGTTTCAGATAGTTCAAGAGATTCAAAAGAAATTTCTTTATTAATAATCCTAGAAAGTATTAGTAATTTTTATTCACCTTTTTCCCACATGTGCTCAGCTTCTAGCCAGCTATGCATTTTTGTTGATAGGTCATCGATTTTCTCGAAATCCTCTACAAATTTATCAAATCCTATTTCGTTAAGCAATTCAATCGAATTGTTCATCAGCAAAAGACCATCGGTGCCACGATAATTAAGCATCAATCCACATTTGGAAGGATTTATACTTTCAAACAACTCAACTGTTACTCGTGTGAGGAAACTTGAAAATCTTTGCATTTTAATACTTTTTCTAACAAAATTGTCGAGAATTCTGTTCAAATCTGTCAAATCTTTAAGGAATTTATAGAAAATTGCAAGATTTTCTGTGATTTTAAGATCAATTGAATTTTCAATAAAATCCCTAAAATATAATAGAAATAATCATGGGAAAAAACTTACATGGAATTTTGTATAAAATAAATTATTATTTCAGAATATTTCTTCTCAAAGTCACTTTTAAGTAATCCTAATGATGAATCATTAGATTTAGTGAGCAGATTGAATATAATCCATGAGAAATGCAGAGAAAATATATGTAAAGTTGTTGAGTTCATTTGAGTGCTCTCACTTTTGACGAGTAGCAAATATTCATAAATGTGCATGTTGAAACTACTATCAATTTGATGCCATAAACTAACGATTTGATCATCCGAGAGCTTTGTCAGAACACCATCATAGTCCTAAAAATTTTAAACAATAAATTAGAAATATTTTTTATCAACTCACCTCATTTATTTGACTTTTTACTAATTCATCAACAATGTTTACACCAATAGTAGTCAAGCTTTCTATTTTTGACAACCAAGATGAATTATTCTTCTCGTAAGGGATGAGAGATCGTACTTCCGAGGTAACGAAGATAACTAAAGTCTTGAAGAACTGAGAGGTGAATGGATGAGTTTCAGAAACCCAATTCTGAAGGGTAATAATGCATTTAAGAAGGTTGGTTAGCAAGTCACTACCATAAATGATGTTTCTAGTCGCTATAAATTTTTGAATAAGATTAGTGACTGGCTGCCAATCTTCCGGATAATGAGGGAGAAGAATTATTTTCGCATTCAGTGAAATGAAATCAAAAACCATAGAGTAACTTTGAATGTCACTAAAAGAAATTTGATCAAGTAAAGAAATGAGATCGTTGAAAAGTTTTGAAAGAATAACACTCAGATGAAATTCTCTTTGTTTCACATTTTCCATTAATAAATTAATAATTTTCAATAGATAAATATTACTGATATCTGCTTTAATCTGAATATGAACCTTTTCAATGAAATTAGTTAGAGCAGGTACAAACTGTTCTATCTTTGAAATTAAAATATCCAAAAGCTGGTCAACGGAGCCATGATCAATTGACTCTTCAGGATTTCTAAAATAAATCAGTTTCAGTTACTTGTAGACAGTTTTCTCGAGAAGAGCTTGTATTAATTCAGTTTTACTTTCCATTTGTAAAAGTGAACATTCAAAACATATTAGATTTCATTATTGGTTCAACGTTTTGTTTAATCCAACCTAAAATTACAATTTTGAAAAAAGTACAATTTCAAAATTCATGATAAATAAGAATGGGAAATACAGCAACAACCCGGAAACAGAGTGAAGATGAAGGTAACATTTTGGTTAATTTTCAGTAAAAAAATTCTTGGAAAATGAAAAGGAAAAATTTCTCAAAGCTTGGGAAAACCCCACTACCAAAAAAGTTACACTAGACGACTTTGAATTGAGAAGAACACTTGGTACTGGATCATTTGGCCGGGTTATGTTAGTCAAACACAAAGGAAGTAACACATTTCATGCAATGAAACTTCTTGATAAACACAAGGTCATCAAACTCAAACAAATAGAGCACACATTAAACGAAAAACGGATTTTACATGCAGTTTCTTTTCCCTTCTTCATAAAATTATTCTATAGTTTCAAGGTATGTAAGATAATTAATGGTTTTTCTTTTCAGAACAATTGTTATTTATTTCTTGTTCTTGAGTATGTTAATGGAGGCGAGATGTTTACCCATTTGAGAAGAATGCAAAAATTCTCAGAGCAATTAACCAAATTTTATGCGGCTCAAGTTGTCCTCGCTTTTGAATACTTCCATTATCTCAATCTTGTTTATCGAGATCTCAAACCAGAAAATATACTCATTGCCAATAATGGATACATTAAAGTAAATGATTATTGCTTTATAGTTCATCCCCTATTGAACGATTTTTTAATCCAAGTTTATTTTTTCTACTTCGATCCTGTTTTGATTTCGAAACGTATATCCAATAATTAGATTTTAATTTTCACATAAAACGATTGACACTAGATCAATATGATATTTTAAGTCCTGCTAAGTTAATCAAAATTCTAATTATTAGAAATACTTCTATCATGAATTTTCTCTTTCGTCAAACTTGAAATTAATTTTAACAGAGAAATTCTTTTCTTCTCGTTTTTTTAAATTTTGAAACTATATTTCCTGACATATTTCTCTTACAAAATGATAAAAGTCCCTCTGATATGAGATAAAAAAGAATCTTTGATTTTTGTTTGTAGACATAATCATTTCATTTTTCCTTGTCCTTATTAAAAGAAATCAAAATTTTTTCTTAGCTGCTATATCAAAAGTAATCCCATTAAATTTAGTTATTTTACATGTTGCCAAAATCATAGAAAAGAACTAATCATGAACTTAATTCTATCCTGTTCTAATCATTTCTAGATTGTGGATTTTGGCTTTGCTAAAATAGTTAAAGGAAGAACCTATACCTTATGCGGAACACCAGAATATCTTGCACCAGAGATCATCCTCAGCAAAGTAAGTTATATTTACATGATTTGAACTTATTTTTCCGTGCATTTTAAAAATTTACTTATTTTCCAAACATTTCTTCAACAGTCGAATATTTTTTAATGAAAAACTTCAAGTTTATTATAATTTATTTGTTGAACTTTTATCATTTCGATCACTTCAAAGGTTTTGGCATTGCAATTTTCATGATGGCGATAAAATTTTCATGAAATAAATTTGATAAAAATCACATTTGAACTATGGGCAATAATAATCCATCTAAATTCTTACTTTATCATCAAAACTATTGCAAGATTGAAAAACTGTCTTTTTATTATGATCGAAATTATCGTAATATATTTAATCAAGAAAAGTAGATAAGGAATTTCATTTGTTTTCTTTCTAATGAGACGAATGCATTTTGTCATGTAAGCTCATGGGAGATTATCATTTTTATGTCAGAATATTATTACTACTTCTTTCCTACAAAAGACAAGATGTAGATGTTTCCTTTAACTCTTCCTCATTAGAGAATAAGAATAATTATAATTTTTGATTTGAATAAACACATTTCAGTCCACAAAATGACTGTATAACACGATGTTCCATTCATTAAAGTAGGAGAGATGCTACTTTAAATCTACATCATAAGATTCAAGGTTCTTTTTTGCATCATAAGCCATACATTCAAATATATCTAAAGGAAAATAGTGGATGTGCATTTGTGGCCACAGACACGTGATAAATCTAAAATCTCTTCTTTTAACGAACACTCACCTTGGATCCATTGAAAGTCAAATAAAGAGGGATAAGAAGAATCATTAAGTAAACCAGATTATTTTTTACATTTCTCTAATTAATCAACTGTAGAAATGAAACTTATAGCTTTTCTCAAAGGATTAAATTTCAGTCAGGATAGCCTTTCACCAAAAGTTTATTTGAAAGAAATCTCCTTTTATAATAGAACAATAGATATTTATATACAGTTCTTGTATTCCATTGAGCAAAGAAAAGAAAATCTTGTTTGTTTTTTCAACCATGCGTAACACCCTTATCAAGATCTCTGTGTCTACAAGTCAACTTGTAACTTATATATACTGTATCTCTATTTCCTTATTAGGTCTATGAGTCAAGTTTACTCATTCATTTATTGTATTCTTGAAATATTTATTTAAATTTGTTCGTACCTAAATTTATGTTGTACCTAACTAACAGTAATGACAGGTACTCAATAATTTTGACATTGAAAATATTCCTCAAAGAATAGAATATTTTAAAGAGATACAACTTTATCAAGTTTAATAGGGAATGTTTCTGAAAATTTTTCACGCATAATAAAATAGAAATTTATTACACTATAAAGTTATTCTCACACTACTCAAATTTCTAACTCATTGCTTATTAGTCAGAGAATAGTCTTTTCCTCAATGTCAGTTTTATTCTTCTGTTGTTTTTGTTGTTAGTTAGAGAGAAAAAAATCATTAAATCCACTCTATATTCTACTATCTATCCTCTCTCAACTATCCCTCTTGTAGAATAAAAATAAAACTTTTTGCGTAACATAGAAATAGTAATCATTATTTTATTATGTAATTGTGTATAAAAAACTATTATGTGAACTGGATAAAGTTATATGCATACTTTTACAAATAGTAGTAGTATACAAACTGTATTAATAATTTTCACTCTTGTTAATTTTTCTCTAATATTTTTTATTTCTAATTTATTTTTTTTCTATCCTATTCTATTGTTGTTCTTTCATTCTATTTCTTCTAAATTGTTTCGAGTTTAAATCATTCTGTACTAATCTCTTTATAGTCGGATGAGTACATGAGGTAAAGTTTATAAACGCTGAATTAAATTGTATCAAATTTTCATTTTTACTATGCAGTAGTATTTCTCTTAAAAAGTAGAAGATGGATCATCATAAACTAGAAGGTCTATTATTTATATTTAAAAAAAAGTTGGTAATTTGAGGTCAAAAATTGCAGAATAAATTAATGCTTCATTTTTGAATCTTTTGACAAACGGCAACAAAACTTTGTTGAAAAAATGGGAGCAGAATTCAACTGAACAATTTTAAAACAAAATTGGAAACATGATGATTATTCTTATCGAAACAACTCGTGGTTTCATTAGAAAAAAAATTTTTGATCTCGAATAGAGAAGAATCCTAAAAGAGAAAAGTACAGACTGTAATTATTTATATTATTTGTAAGATTAAAAAATTACTTCTACTAAATGTAAAGTGAACCTCTATTGAATGAAAATTCCCTAGAAATCTTCTAGCTATTGATTATCTATCTTCTACTTATTGAAAATTTGATCTAGAATCTTCTACTTTTTAAAATTATCCCTACTCTTACTGGAACTCAATTGAAAACGGTACATTTATTATTCGTATCAATTAATTGGCTCACTTGTAAATAAAATCATATTATCATCAAAGATAATTTTTCTGCAAGCATTCATCATCAGATCATTTCTTATACATGTAGCCTAAAAAACTAAAATGCGTTCTTTAACAATGAGAGTTAAAAGCAAAATTTAGAAGCGATTTCTTCTCCCTAAAAAGGTATAAAGAGAAACAGCTTGAGGACTGGGATTTTCTCGCGAGAGAAATCCTTACCTCTCAGCTTAAGGAAGATGCGTTCTTTTTTTACAGACAATCAATTTTCTTGTATAAAAAAAGCATTGCACTAAATCACTGCAATTTTTTTTAAAGGAAAATGAGAGATAGATTGCTTTCAATAATTCATTTAGATCTAAAGTCAATACAAAAACAGTAACGTCATTATATTTTGAAATACAAAATCACATATTTCTCTGAGCTCTAATAATAAGGAAGAATTTATTTATGCAATTCTCTCTTCTAGTTGTCTATAATTTCTTCAAATGTGTGTTATTCTGAATTATTCCTTCAAGATGGAGAAAAGTTGCACTTGACTAGATTAAAAGATTAAATGAATGAAGGATGGCAGAAATATAGCTTTTCATTCGACTAGTTTCTTTCTGTATTTTAATTAAAAAATTATCGATAGTTTATTGTAACTTCACATGATGGGTTATTAATCATTATAGCAGAAAAAATAATATTTACTTGTTAGTAGTTAAATAAAAAAAAATTATTTAATCTTGATAATGCTTTTTCAAACCTATTTAATTTCCACTTATTCAGTTTTTGATATTTTCTTGTTTTTTTTAACGAAAACAGTATAAAATAATGTTTATAATTGATTTTTTCTCGAATATTAGTATTTTGTATTGTTGATGCTAATTAAAACTGAATGAATCTGTGTGACAAATTTTTGAATCAGTATTTATCGAAAAATTAATTCACGTGCTGATAATATTTTAATAGCTACTTTCATTAATTAATAATAACGATATCAGATGAAATAAATAGATTTTGATGCTAAAAACATTCTTCCCGTTCTGTTAGAATTTTTATAGTATAAAATGAAACTATCAAAATTACTGCATTGTTCTCTTAACTTTTGAATAAACTTTTACTTTTTTGGAAAAAATCATTTGGTTACTATGATAACGATAATAACTGTAGAATCAATTGAATCAATATTTTTTTCTGATAATACTTTCTAATCATCTTTTATTACAAGCACTTTACAACTTGAGATCATCGATAATCCAAGAAATTTATATTTGTTTGCAAGTTAAACTAAAAATACCTAACGTAACGTTTGACCGATCATCTTATAAAGTATGATTCCTTGTGAGTGAATGACTTTTTTGTGAACTTTCTTAAGCAGAACTCAAAATAGCTAGAGAAATGCATAGCTCATAATTTTATGCTTGAATGGAAATAGTACACTGATTTTGTTATTTTTGTGACTGTTATAAATCAAAATTAAAACAAACTTTTACAAATTTTATCTAATCATATTCTTGTTGGCTAGAGAGAATGAAATTTGCTTAAATACTTTTAATTTTTCATAATTATGCATTTATCTTTGAATTCATTCGTTATTTTACAACTGTTAAAAGGAGGTAAATATTAAATTTGACAAATTTCTATCTCTATTTCTCTTTCAAGTAAAAATTCAGACATACATTCCAATTTATTTCAAATTTTGAGGATTAACTGGTATGCATGGGAAACTATACAAAGGGGCATAACATAAAAATGGAGATTTTCCCAAAACTATACTTAATAATATACAAATTCTTATCTCCTATTTAACTACTCTCTTTCTCTTTCTTTGAATGCTCCTCTCTTATTCTCACAAATCTCTATTTTACTCACATGATTATTTGTTTGTATTGAGAAATTTTCTTTTGCCAAACATCCCTCCATCCCTTTAGCATTATTTATTGGAAGAAAAGGGTGATTTTCTGCATATTAAATTTGGACTCAAAAATCACTAACATTTTCTTCCCAATGCTGGTGATTTTCAATCATTATGACGTTGCTAATCTTCTTATACCTTAATGCTAAATCTGTCATGAATCTGCCTGCTGTAATTTGGAAATAAAACAGAATTCAAAAAATTGTTTACTCACATTTTGCATAAATTAAATATAGCTGAAAACAAATTTTAAAACAAGAAATTAATCATATATCTACCTTTTAACTAGAAGGTTTGAAATTTGGCCTCTAATACACAAGAGGATAATTTAAAATTTATACTTTATTCTCAATACTGTGCTATTTTTTATAAAATTTGCAATATAAGATTTTGATAACCTAAAATTAAAAAAAGGTATATCAACCAATATCTGAGATGCAGGCTTCTGCAGATTTTTTTAATTGAAAAAATTCTTTAAAGTTTTTATTGATTTTCTACTACCATATTGTTCAAGCTATACTATACTATTCTTAATCTCATTAGTTTCCAGAGCTTAGTTTTTTAACAGAAAAATGAAATATCCAAAAATATTTAATAGACCTGGGAAATAATCTAGTTTGTTGAAATAATCCTTCATCAAAATAGTTAATAATAAATCCTTTTAAATCCCGAGTAATTTTGATTAATCATTGATAGCTAATGATTTTATCTTTATTTATGAGACAGTTAGAGGTCAAGATTTTTCTCGAGAAATCTGAAATCAGATACGACCAACTTTTGAAGTTAAAGAGACTTACTTGCAATGGGAGAATTGAGTTTATCGAATCAATAGGAATTTATTTTTTTGTGTCAATCAATTCTTGGTCTGCATCAAGAAGTATAATTCATTTATTAAAGATCGATAAATTTGGCCAATATAATGCCATAAAATCTTTGGATTTATCAATTTAAGTTGAAACAAAATCCATCAGTTAAAAGGATTGATGCCAATTATTTTTGAAAATTCAACATAAATAAGTAGAGATAAGAAAAGAGGTCGATCACGTAAATTGAAGATAAGTTGGAAATTAATTGATTATGATAATTTAACAGGTTTAGAGTATTGAATTCATTTTTATTCGTTACAGAATTTTAAATGGAATTCAGTTGGGACTACTTTTTGAGGATAACTCTTTAAAAATCCCATTGGTCATAAAAGTTCTAATCGATAAACTGATATTTTTGTAATACTCTTCTCAAAAAATTATTTTCTAACTGATATTTGAACAAAATGGTTGATTAAAGATAAAATCGAATAGTTCGAAATTTAATATTGAGAATTGGTAGGTCTCTTTTTATCTTTATATATTGTCGGACTACTAATAAGTGATGATAAAAAAGAAAAATATTGAAATATTGATTCACAACTCGAGTAGTTTTCATCAAAACTCTTCCTAAATATTAATTTATCAGTGTTTTTCTGATTCCGAGTCGTGTTACTGAACATCGTGAAATCTACCCATTTGGCCTCAAATCTGTACAGTATTCACAAAATTTTCTTTCCGTGAAGTGCATCTCTTTTGTGCATGTTTTTTCAGGAATCATGAGCTTATTCGAAGTCCGACTATGAACAAGGTTAAGAAAACACTTGCCTGTTATTAAAATTAACCTCGTTTATCTTCTTCACCGTGAAAGAAATAGAAATTCTTAATGATGGTTCAAAATCCCTCAAAAATAGGGGAACTGTCAAAAATTCAATTGCGATATTCGGCTTTCTTGTCTGAATCTTATCCGGGATAACATCTTTCGACCATCCTCCCAATTTCAAATCAATATAAAATTTTCAGTTCAAAGTTCGAAAAAGTGAGATTTTGGCGTCAAATCGAAATTAGAAAGCATGAATATTAGGATAATACAGAATTTTATTTTTCCCGAACAATATTCTATGGCTTAATCAAAAATTGATGTTTTAACCATGAAAAACACATTTTTGAAAATCAAAATGAAAATTTTCCATGTTCTGATATTCAAAAATCCCATTTTCCCTAAAATCATCAAACATCCGACATGTGAAAGAACACTCAATTTTCACTATAAGCCCTATTTTTATTCAAAATTTTGCAAAAATTATTAAAAAACCTCAATTTTGTCCTTTCTCGTAGTGAAATTCATTGAAAAAATTTTGGCGCGTGTTCAAAAATTGTCATCTCCAATCGAGATTTTCTATATCAGAACAAACTCGAAAACGTATGGTTTTATAGGAAAAAATGCTTAGTTTTAGATATTCTTCAAAATGAGATTAAGGCTGGGAAAAGTTGAAAAATTTGACCTACTCTCATGACTATATTTTTCTTAAAAATTTTTTCTTCAAATGTAGAACATGATCTGGATTTCAACTTAAGAAAAATCTTGAACATATTCGAATTCTATCAACCAACTTTTATTACTAAGATATGAGTCGTTTACGTGGTACACTCTACGTGCATGACATGTATGTTATTTGAGCTTTCTCATTCTTTCATAATATTATACAATCATTGAATGCTTGGCCAATTTTTTCTTTTCCTATATCCCTCTTATCATGATATAATTATTGTCATTAAATTTGATAAAATTCATAAGGAAGAATAAGCAAATTCATCTGAATAAATAAATGTATTATAACTTAGTTATTACAATTACTACGACTACGATGCATTTTTCTTGAATGAATTTCAGAGATGAATGAATAAAAAAGATGCTCTCTTCTTTTATTTGTTTATTTTTTCATTTTCCTCATTTATATATGTATTTACTCAAAATGCCCTGAATCCATGTATGTTCAAATGTGAAATTATCATTATTGAATAATTCTACTGACCCATTCATCTTCCTCACCACCCACAGTCTCTCTCTCGGTTCATTATTATTTATTCTTACTACATTATTTGATATTCTCGATCCAATGAGTTCTTCTTCTTCCCACCGATGGAAGATGGGGTGGGAGAAACTTGCCAGGAAGAGAAAAATAAATTTCCATCCCTGTACAGACATTGATTGCATTCAGTTTTATTTTTCTCAATTTGCTCTTGATGATACTCTTCTACTACGACTATTCTACAAATTCAGTATTTCTATTCTGTATTCTCACATACGAATTACGTATAATGATGATATTCTCTATTTTTTCCCTCTTTATCCAATGTCCCTTGTTCATGATAAAAGCAGGATAAGAAATATATGATGATGATAATGATTAAAACAGAACAGTCCCCTTTTTTCAAATTGAATACAAAACTCTGAATAGTAAATAGGTAAATAATATACACTCACGACTGAGTAAAGATGATTTCACTATTGGCGAATGGACAATTTCACAATTCCTCATTCTGCCTCTGCTGTTCTTGGCACTATAATTCTTTAAAATTCACTCAGAAGACAAGAGAGACTATCTCAATGATCAATTTGATTGTGAAAAAATTAGATGTCTTTCCTTTTTTGTGAAATTATAAGAAAATTTTGTTCAGTCTTGAAATAAACTTGATACAAATCGATAATTTTGAAATTAAATACCAAAGCAACCCATTTAATTGAAGAAATAAACTCTTACTCAATTCAATAAAAGTCCTAAAACTAGATTAAACAAATTTCCAGCCATTTTATATAAAAACTGATGCCTGTAGATTATACACTGTATATTAGATTTGAACGAAAATTTCCAAAATTACTAAAATGATCTTAGCTTATTTAGAGTATCTCTATATGCTTCTGTAATGAAGTGAAAAAAATTTTCTAATAAAAAACGTTTTTATTTTTTTCTCTCTCATTTAAGATCTTCTGTATTCTATATTGATAAATTATATTAGTGTGAGATTTTTATTATTTTAAGTTGAATTAAAATTAGTTTTTTGTTGCTTTTTGGATTATAAAATATTAAAAAGTGGATATAACAATTCGGATTGGTAAAAATACGTTTTTTACAGTATTTTTTATCTTTTTAAAGAAGCATAAATAGATATTTTGGGACGAAATTTGTTAAGATGATGTTAAAATACTTGTAGATTAATTTTATCATATAGATCGGTGATTTTATTAATTCCGGAAAATTTCGTCCAAGTCTAGTGTATATAAGTATCTATATCTCGATGTTTTGGTTCAATATTTTGGCTTCTCATTCTCTATTCCAATAAGGATACGAGCTCACACAAGATAACGAGAGAAAAATATTCATCTCCTGCTTTTATCTACGGAAATACATGATCAATTTCGATTTTTACATATACCATGTATTCTCCTTTGTAGTTGTTTTATGGTGTGATATATACTCGATACATTCACTTCAAGAAAACCTTGATTTTTACTTTTTCTTTCTCCCCAATCGTTCACTTGAATTCTCTACACTGAGGAAGAAATAAGAGACAGAGAGAATTTCTTTTTTGATTCGTGACTATCAAATGATTTAGTTCAATGCGAATGAAAATTCTCAATTCTCATCTTCCTTGAAGTATCTATTTTTTAACCTTGTATCTGGAAAATAATTCATCTTCTAACTTTATTTCTCAGTTTGTCTGATACATTTTCTTGATTTCCTAACTCGGAAATAATTGAATTTTGAATTCATATGCAGTGGGGATAGATTTTGATTCTAAAATGTCCAATTTCATTTTCCCTGGGTGAAAATGTGGTTCAGGATGAATTTTTGGTTTAAATTATATAAATTTTTATCCAAATTTATTTTCTATTAAAGTGGCAAGTAGTCATCGAAGAAATAGATGATAGAAATAGTTGATCCGTAAGACCTATTTTACTGTGATTGGGAGATTAATGATTGAACCAGTTCATAAATAGATTTCGGACAATATGTTTTATACATCATTTGAGTTCTCCTGAAGTGCCATTCAGATTCTGATCCAGTCTAGAAATCGAAAACTTGCAAAATCTAACTCTAATATACAGCTTGAAAAAAGTAGGTAAAAAAATTATAAAGAAATTGATTAGGAAAAGAAAAATATTTTTTCCCTAAACACTTTTCTATTTGATGCTTCCAATAGATTCGTTATGCTTCGCTCGTAATCTGAAATGCATAAATCTGTAAAATCGTTATCTTGCCCAAATTGACCGGTGATTTTTAGAGTCTATTCAGAATATATTCAATATTAATTTAACGTGAAAATCTGATTTTAAAAGATCATATTGTGTCCAATGATCCAAAATTTATCATTTCTTGTAGTAAAATTCATTGAAAAATAAAATAAAAAAACATGAGGTTCAATTTTTTCCTCTTCTCTTATTTTCTATCAAATGAAAGCATAAACTCTAAAAGTTAAAAAGTCATACCCCAATATTTATCTTAGTTATCTACTAAAATACTTGATCTTTCAATGTTTTAACAAGTTTCATGTTTATCTTGAATAAAATTTAAGCATTTAGCAGAGAATGTACTGATTGTAATTTGAATTGTTCTCAAAAAGAATTCACTACTTCCAAATGCGATTTGATTATTCAAAAAAATGTTCCGACAAAAATAAAATCAAACGACACATAGAAAAGTTAATAATTCATTGGATTTTGCAAGATTTTGAAAGAAAATCACGTTAGGATTTATATTTTTATGCTAATATGAGTATATGACATTATTTAAAGGAAACTCAAATTTTAGGCTCTTTCATTTAAACTCACACTATAGAGATTACTTGACCTACTCAGATTTTTAAGCTTTCATTCCATAGTTATTCAACCAGTTTATTGAGACTCTTTTTTGAGAAAAAACTGAATCAACCAGTGTTTAAATTAGTTTTAAACAGTTCAAAGCACAAGTCGCTCAAAAAATCCTATATTTGTAAACAATGACAATTTTTGACTATTTATTCTATATTCAAGTTGCCAGGCCTGTATCATGGATATTTTTTTCAGCTCTATACTAATTTATTTGAAATTAAATTTGATTTATTCAAAATCCACAACTTTTCAAGCAGTAAAAATGATCAGAAAATCGAAATCCTTGTGAAAATCAAAATTTTAATTTTTACTCCCTTATATATATTTAGTAGATATTGAAAAATTGATTAACTCATGAAAATTTTCTTTAGATTTGATGATATCATGAGTGAAAAACAACTAAGAATATGATCAGCTAAAAAATATTAATCTTAAGAGGCTAGGATTCTTTGATGTAACATTACAGATTGCAACTCGAGACTATGCATTTCGAAAGAACTTGGCCACTTTTTTATGATTTGCTTAATAAGTATACGATATCAGTAATATTTTAATTGCTTGAAAAACTCTGATGATTCAATTACTCTTAACTTAATACAGTAATCCCGGGATTCTTTTTGTTTCTTGAGATTCATAAAAATCTACTCTGTTATTACTTTTATAGAAAACATCATTTGGTAATGGCATACGGTTAATTTTCCACATCAGTTCGGAAATCGAAATAGAATTTTATAAAAATTAATCCCCAAAAACTAATAATAAACAATCACATATATCGAAGAAACTTATTGCAAATTTTAACAGAAATAATTCAATTTCTAAACTTTTATCTCAATTAAGAAATAAAAACCATGAAGTTCATCTTATTTTTTAACTCTCTTCTATAGATTATTTCTAATAAAATATTTTTCCAAATTGATAATGTTACGAATACTGTTTTAAATTATTAAAAAATAAAAAATATAAATCTTTTTTAAAATATTTCTGTCCAACTGGGACTAATAACACTTTCAATTTAGATGAACAAATGCGTAAAATTATTGTCATAATAATTTAAAATTTTTCTAGTTATTCAAATTATCTGACAGGTTAAAATCAAAATTTATTCAGTAATCCATAAAAAGCTATTTACCTATAGGTATAAAGTTGATAATAATTCAACAGTTATTTCAAGTTAAATTCTCAATTTTCTAACATAATAACATCTCATTTTATATTTGAAAACAATAAATGATTCATTGAATTCTATAGATAATTGCAAAAGTAAATTTTTGGAAAATGAAAAAAATTTCTAATGTTTCCGTTAAACAGACAATCGAAAAATATATTTTTTGATCAATTGCTTATCAGTAATTTAATATTCTCGAATATTTTTTGGTTTACTCCTGCAATCTAGAGAGAGAAAAAAAAATTTCTTTACGAAATTGAGATATATTTATATAATTTCTACGATATATGAGTAATAGAGATGTAAAATTTTTTTAAAAACCTACTATGAATTCTAAAAAATTATTATTTTATCAAGTATCAAAATGCTTGTCTATGATAATATCCAAGTTTAAAGATCAGACTTTTTTAAAAATGCCGCTAGATTTTCAATGAATTTTTACTATGTTTTCCCAAAAATTTCAAATTTTTTTTTGCTGATAAAGCTTCAAGTGTTTTTCAATGAAATTAGTATTAGGATACTTTCTGTTAAATTTTGTTATTTCACTATGCCTACAAGAAAATTTATGGAAAATGGGCAATTCACGACTATGCATGGGATTGCAAACGAATTTTCAGTTATTTTAGAAATTTTTATTGATTTGAATGTGGAACTATTGTAAAAAGATTTTTTTAGGATCAGAATAAGACAAGAAAACCGAATATGCTTAATTTATTCTAATGCATAACCTCAGTATCGTTTGGGAGCTGAATTTCGTTTTTTGGTCATTTTCACTACTCAAAAAATAATAAAATTTCAATAGATCAAAATCCCTCGAAAATGGTCGATCTTTCGAAAGCTTATCAGCGATATTCAGTTTTCTTGTCTTATTCTGATCCTAAAAAAATCTTTTTACAATAGTTCCACATTCAATTAGAATCAACCTAAAAATATTTGAATAATACAGATGCAACAAAAACTCCACATAAAACCTGAAAAAAATGTGTTGAACATAACCAAAATAAAAGTATAATAAAATTATTTTTTTATGTTTACAAGAGAACTTTAATTCATAAATTAATTCAAAAAAATTCAAAAGTTGGCTATAAGTTTCTTGGCTAATTGAAAAAAATTGTTTAAATCAATACAGAGCTATTTTTCTTGATCTATATTTTGTCTATCGATTGATTTTATTGACTTATTTTATTCTCCAAATGTGAAACTGTTTAGTGCCTTAATGGGGAAAAATCTTCAAAACACATTTTAAGTTTTAATCGGTAGGAATGATTATTCATTAAAAAATTATTTTCTTCATGATGGAATCTGAAACTCTTTCTCAAAGCATCTTTAAAATTGTTCAGGATATCCTTCAAATTATGCTTGTAAATCTTAGCATTCCGGGCCTGAGAAAACCATCTAGTCACTAATTCACTGTGCAACTAAATATCTCCTGACTTGTAGACTTTGAAAAGTTCAGGGAACTCAGAACCTTCATTAGAATGATAATATTGCCGAACCTCATCAAGAGTATTATATTCTTGACTCACAAGGAAGATAAGAGAACAAACGAATTATAAAGCCCGTTAACATAATAATTTTCGATTGGTATTTTTATTAAGTTTTAATCCAGAGTTAGAAAAACACTGAGTGAAAATAGACTCGCTTGCGTCCTCTGATAAGTTTTAGAAGTAATACTGCACCTGCTCTTTTTCTATACAAATATTTAACAGTTGCCTACTTATTTCGACTCAATTTTTAATATTTATGCCACGAAGGCTGTATAATCGTAGCAAAATAATTAAGTTATTTTCTAAATCCAAATACGCAAGAAAAAGGAAAATAAAATCAAGCTTAATAATTCTCAAAAATTTATAAGCTAACCATCAAAAACCAAAATTTATAAAGCTAGTTGATATAAAGAGCTAGTTTTACAAAAAATCAATATTTTTCTCCGGTTAGTCAGAAAGAATTTATTGAATCCGTTGAACTGTTTAGTTTGCAAAATAATAAAAGATTCAAATAAGTCCAAAAATCATATTATTTCATCAATTCATCTTAATTTTGAGGTTTTATGCTTGAAATATTTCAATTTTTTCCTTCCACGCGTATGATGTATCTTGTAGTAATTTTTATGCTCATTGATTTTTTATTATAAATCTATGCTGTTCAGAATTTTCTCTCCCCCACATCTTGATATACTTTCATAAAGAAATACTCTAGAAAAATCTACTCCTGATTTATAATAATAATAATAATAAATTTTAATTTAATCAGTGTGTATTCTTTTCAATAGTAAATTGTTTTACTGAGGCTAATGTATGTAAAAGTGAGATGCGACTTTGCTCATCATTCCTTTAGTAGTTGTATTTCTCATATATTATTATATATGGTGTTTTTATCTTGATTATCACGAAGATAATCTACTGCAAATAATCATCATCTGTCTATATAAATTAATATATCTCTCTAGCTACCGGAAATAATAAATTTGATAATCTACTCTGATATAACTGTATCTTTCCTTCATTATTATTATATATTTCCTCAATAAAACCACTTTCTAAGACATCGCTTTATAATAATTATGATCTAATTTAAAAAATTAATTCAAAAAGAAAAAATAAAAAATGTACGATTATCCGATGATAATGACATTAGGTAAACATAAGATTGAATTAAATTCCGAATCAGTGAGAAATGATCTAAAATTAGTTTTATAATAAAATTTATTAAAACTTACGTCAACATAAGAATTCTCAGCCATGGTCATCCAAACGTTTCGTGGGTGATTTTCTTCACACGCCTTCTTCAGTGGTACGACAAGTTTATCAAAAATCAAAGTTCCTTCTTTTACCAAAAAGCTGAATCCAACACTGCTCAATGTTCACTTCACCAACATTTCCATTAAAAGTATCATTATTGCCAATTTCTAGAGCTTCATGAATTAAACTCTTTCTAAAGTTTTTTTGTACACTAAGAATTTAAACCTCAAAATTGATTTTATGCCCATTATTATTATTATTGAGCAGGTTTAAATTCTTAGTGTACAAAAAAACTTTAGAAAGAGTTTAATTCATGAAGCTCTAGAAATTGGCAATAATGATACTTTTAATGGAAATGTTGGTGAAGTGAACATTGAGCAGTGTTGGATTCAGCTTTTTGGTAAAAGAAGGAACTTTGATTTTTGATAAACTTGTCGTACCACTGAAGAAGGCGTGTGAAGAAAATCACCCACGAAACGTTTGGATGACCATGGCTGAGAATTCTTATGTTGACGTAAGTTTTAATAAATTTTTATTGAATTAAATTCTTCTTGATTTTTTATTTTTGATTTAGATTAAAGTATTTGAGTTGGCTCAAAAGTAAAAATATTGAATCAATTTTCATTTTTCAAAATGATTAAAATTCGTTTCCTCCTAAAAATTCAATTTATTTTTACAAAAATCTCAGTCAAGAACGTCAAAAATGTTGAAGATATCTTGAATTCCGAGTCAAAATTTGGATAAATTTTAAATTGACGCCAAATTTGCATTTTTGAGCTTCTAGTCGAAACTTTAAGTTGATTTCAAAGAGGGAGCGAGAGCAATCAAAATTTATTTTTTTAAATCACCATTATACAAGACACGGATTTTTCTCTAATTAGTGTAAGTGTGCCTTTTGATTTGGATTTTAAAACATCTTCAGAATATTCTCGTTCATGATTGAAATTTTTGTAAAAGTCAAAATTTCTCAAATTCATCGAATTCAAGCTTTCAATGAACTGAACGAAAAAATTCGGAAACATTTTTAATTTTGAGCTGGCGCGATTTTTTTCATTTTTTTAACTTGGAGTTGAAAATTTTTTGATGATTTCAAGGTGTGAGAGAAATCAAACATTATTTTATAAGATTTTTGTAAAAACCATGAATTCCCAAATTCATCGAGAATAGGTGTACATTAAAAACAATATTCATTGAAATACAGAGTTTTTAATCTTTATTTTTCATTTCTTTTCTAAATTGCATTAATATTTTGAGAGTTTTTAATAAATATTAGAATAGAAGTTATATGAACACGCAGTCTGCTTCATTTTATCCTTCTGCATATCAACATATCAGCTCCCAAATGATTTCTTTCCATTTTTTATTTGATTTTTCTTTGATTCATTTTAAGTTATAATTTTTATAACTTTAAAACGGTTTTTTTCATGATTAATATCTACTATGAAAACTTTTCCCTATACTAGGAAGTTCAAATTTCAACATTTCCTGAAAAATTTTAAATGTTTACAAGTATATTGCAAGGAAAATATTTCATGTATTTTTTATCCGGTGATTTTGACATTCAACCTACAAGCAAAACGTGGTCATTGGTTATTTGTAATAACTTATTAAAATTTCCATATGAAATCTAACTTGATGTGGATTGTCTTCTCATACCTAGATTTTAGCAAGTGTTTGTGGTCCGTCTCTCATCACACTCCCATAGTTTTGACATTAACTGCACACTGATTATAATTTTTTGTTTAATTACAACTACTTTACTATCTACAAATTAGATATCATATGGATATTTTAATAACCTAATACCTCACATAGTAAATTTTTCAAAAAGCGTCTAATTCCTACTAATTTATTTCATTAAATGTAGCTTTATTAATTTTAATTAATTTAAAGGGTTACAATCAAGCTGTAGATTGGTGGTCAGTTGGAGTTCTTATCTATGAGATGGCTGCTGGATATCCACCTTTTTTCTCAGATCAACCAATTCAAATTTACGAGAAAATTGTTGTTGGCCGAGTAAGATTAAATTATTCAATTCTTTTAGTACCGAAATCCAAGTTCATTTTCTGCTGAAATAAAAGACTTACTGAAAAATCTACTGACATCAGATCTAACAAAGCGATATGGGAATTTGAAAAATGGGATTAATGACATAAAAAACCATAAATGGTTTGCAAATACAGATTGGTTGAGTCTATATGAGCAGAAGGTACGAATTTAAAAATTTATGGGAAAAATTTATGTATTAAATATGATTGTAGATCACACCTGCTCTAATTCCAAAAGTGAAAAGTGAGGATGATTCAGCGAATTTCGATTTTTACGACGAGGAGCCATTACGTACGAACAAAGAGGATGAGTATCGAAATGAGTTTGCCGAATTCTAATGAGATAAACTACTGAGAAATATATATAAAAAAAATGTTTTGGAGAAAAATTAATATTTAATAATGATCAGTCAATTGGAATTTTTAAATTTGTATTATGATCTGTGAATTGAGGATCTAAGAAATAGAATTAAGAATGTAATAAAGAATGTAAAATAAAAATTATTTACTAGGAGCCAGGTTATGAAATGAAGTCATTTGTAACGAGAAGAGTAAGGGCGTATATTTCATTTCTCAAAGATCGAAATGGTCAGGATATCATAAAGCGACAAATTTCTCCATGATGTTCCTCTTCATGATAAGGTAACTATATTTCATGTCAAAAAGCTGGAAGCTCCTTCAATGAGCAGGAAGGTCTGGATTCTAGTGATAACGCAATGAGAATTCATTGTGCGGCAATTCGAAAAATTCACGATTTACGAAAACTTGAGTGACATAATAGCGTGGCATTTTCGACATGAGCTTCGATACAAAATAATGC
>SSNU01000087.1:0-68857 GCA_012064415.1 Gyrodactylus bullatarudis
TTCTGATTGGCCGACAAATACTCAATTTCTATTGGTATATTATTCATGAGATTTGGGGTAGAAATGGTATATAACTAAGGTATACTTGCACATTCACACAACTCTTGTCACTTTACAGAGCTTTTACTTGTACAAGCGACTTGCTTACAGTGTTACGAAAACATTTAACCCCTCTGTCCCTTTCTGATGGGGCTTGTAATCGTATTTTTGTCTTTTTTAAACTAAGATGTGGTTAATTCAAAACTTCAAAATGTAATTAATTTTTGATTCACTTATTTGTACAGCTATTGCTTCTCGTAATCGTACAAAATCAGAGAATTACATTGAAAAAATACATTGCTTCAATATTATTCTAGATGATTATGATTATGATTAATATTATAATTATAATGCAGAACATAATCGTTTCAGCAGAACAATTCTAGATTCTTTTTGATATTCAATGATATGAGCGAAATTAAATTATTATTGTATTCAGCAGACACATTTTGTTGGATTTCAATTTATCTCTTCCCACTTTAAAGGACTTTCACCAGTATTTTCAAATTATTTACAAAATTACAATATTTGATTTTGTCCTTTTTCCTTAATCATATGTTGTAGTTGAAATCGGATTTGAAATTTCAAGACAAGAATCAAATAACATAAAAACAGTATTTTAAGAAATGATAATAAATCGCATATATTTTAACATGTTCTCAACAATAATGGGAATAAGATCAATTTTGAGGCGGTGAAAATTCTTAGTGTACAAAAAACCTTTAGAGAGAGGTTAACCCTGGGGAAAGTTTATAATTTTTTTAAAATCTATATTTTTCTCACCAGCGTTTTCTGGTGTAAAATTTCACGCTGATTCCAAAATGCCAAAAAATTTTTTTTTTTCCCATCGTATAAAAGAGTTATACGAGTTTAATTGATTTAACCATTTCGATAGCATCTAAGTGTACCCAAGTTAGATCTATATAGTTAGTTAAACAGAGTACCCTAAAAAAAATTATAACTCTAATCTTTTCAGATTATCAATACTTGATTATCATAGGTCAGCCTCTTGTATTATTTTATTCTCTAATCTGATTGGACAAAACTGATAGGTATGAGATCATGAAATTATATAAATAGTATTTTGTTTTTGATAAACTTGTTGAAGGCGTGAGAAGACAATCACCGTCGAAACGTTTGGATGACCGTGGCTGAGAATTCTAATATTGACCAAAGTTTTAATAAATTTTATTAACATATAATAATAATTTTAATTTTGTTGAATATAATGATCATATAAGTTCTTAAGTGAAATAAATAATTCTTACATATAGAAATGATTTAGAAATGTATGTTTGATTCTCAGTACTTTTTGATTTATTTTGTTATTTAATCGATTTTCTAAGAGAAATCTTACACCGGCTAGATATAAATAATAAATTCGATGATCAATAATATCCTCTGATTGGTTACATCATTCTAGAGCATAAAAGGGGAGGAGGGTTTAGACGTTAGTTTGCAGTATCCACGCTCATTGTTTCCTTTTCACGTATCTGTCCATCGTTGGTTGCCTACTTAGACTTTTATGTTTTCTATCTATTTTGTTAACTGCAGGTGCAGCCTTCTTTGTACTGTGGAAACTGTTAATTACGGGCTGAGATTTAATTAGATTATCAACTACCGTTGACTTCTCTGTATTTTCACTTTTATTTTCAGTTTTAATTGTTACTGGGTCAGAAGACCGGAGATCATTAGGGGGAAAGGTAGTTGCAACTAATCGCTCATTTTGTTCAATTATCACTCCAGCTTTGCTTGCATTGTGTTTCTGGGTGGAACTGCAAATTGGGGAATTTCCAAGAAGCTTTGCAGCTCTATCAAGCTTACTTTTGTTCGTAAACTTGCTTTTTCCCGTCAGGCCTAACTAAATGGCCAGGAATTTTTGCTTGCACAGAGCTGGGTTCAACTGTTTGATGGAATGGGCTTCAGCTTTGTTTAAGGCATCTGCTTTCATCTTTGGAGGATCACTAGGGTTTGCTTGAAATAGTATGCTAAAGTTGTTCACATCAGCAGTTTGATTTGTATCCTTAAAGTGCTCCTGTATAGCAGAACCTTTGTTGCCGGGACTTAAGTGCTCCTTGATCCTTGCCTTCACTGATCTGACTGTTTGACCTACAGAGGCTGAAAGGCATCGCCTTTAAATGGTATTCTTAGATAAATCTGTGTGAGCTCCTCGACATCTTCCTCTGCCATGACATTCACATTGGAATGTTTATTGATGAAAGCCTCAGGATACCCGTATTTTATTAATAACTCCTTCAATGTTTCGTTGTCCTTCATTTTGTTCACCTCTGATGTTAATCTTTCAATTTTCAGAAACTCATTCCTCACCAAGCTCTTTTTCTGGCACCCAGGACTGAAACTAAGAAAAGGCATAAATTGTGCAGGGACTAATTTCTTCCTGAAGACCTCATCTGAGCGATTTCATTATTTTTGGTTACTAAAATATCGAGAAAATTCAATGACTTGTCATCCTCGTCTTCTTTGGTAAATTCGATTCCGCCATGCATGGAGTTGAGATTTGAAAGAATTCCATCAATATCATCTCTTTCATTAAGGACCAGAAAGGTATCATCAAGATAACGCGCGTACAGGCGGGAAGAACTGAAAAAGTTTAGTCTGGAATATAGAAATCATCTGTATAATTGGAATTTTTATTATAAAATATTATGTTTACAGTCGAATTAAAACACAGTGAGTTAAATAATCCGTCCAAAAATCCACTTAAATACATAATTTAAGAATATGTAAGAAGATATGTTCAGAACCAAACGTACATTTCATCAGTAGTCTCTCTTTGAAAATTATAAAAATAAGTAATTTGTAGTTCACAAAGAAATAGTAAAATTTAAAGAATGTAAGATTTATTAATGGAAAATGGAATATTATATAAACTGAAAAATATAAGTGATTTGCCGGTTTGATAATGTATAAACAAAAAATACGGATTATTTATCATGTTATATTTTTTGAATCATTAAATACATTATGCACATTTTTGCATGCAATTCTCAAATCACATAATCCATTATTTTGGTGAACTAAAAATAATAGTGAAGAGAAGATAAAAAAGCTTACATAGGTAGTTGAAGATTAAACGAATAATTCTCTTGAATACACAAATTAGTTTTATACATGTTGATGAAGAATTTCTCCTTCACTAAACATCTTTGCTGTCATACCCTGGGATTTTTTATAAAATATAGAAATCGAAGCAGTGAATATTCAAAACACCAAAACTCTCCTATGAAAAGCAACAGTGGAGAGAAGAGAAAAAAAGCTCCCATAGCCTGAGTCAGATGAAGATTGTAAGAATATTGAATATTTTCTTTTGTCAATAAAATTTAAGAATTCAGCATAGCTTCAAATAAAATGATTTCATTAGATATAAGTTCTTTATTTCCTAGTGTCCTTATAGAGGAAACCTTAACAGTCAAGTCTTTTATTGATGAATATGGTGGTTTTATAATGGATAGTAATAAAATAACAAATCATAATAGGATTTGTTGCACTAATGATCTTTTAACTTTTCAAAACAATGTTTCTATTCAAAAAGACGGTATAGCTATAGATCCTCTTTATGCTGGTATTTTTCTAGGATTGTTAGAAATGACTAAAATGTCAGAGATTATTAATACTTTCACTGATTTTTACATCAGATATGTTGATGACACATTTATTCTGTTGAAACCTGATGCTGTTATAGACGATTTTATCTCCAAAATGAACTCGTTTCATCTCAATATTAATTTCACTAAGGGGAAAGAATCTAATTATCATTTGAGTTTCTTAGATGTAACACTAACCAGAAAAGATGGATTATTTAAAAGAAGAATATTGATAATGGTAAATATCCACTATTGCTATTTATTGGAGAGTTTTGATGTTTTTTGCAGCTTACATTTATCCTTATTTTCTTTGACTTTTACTATTCCTTTCATCATTTGTAAATTACTAACTTTAATGAATTTTCACTTCGTATCATTATAAAAGTATTGCCACTGATGATGTTTTAAGAAATGGACATTTTGCATAATTATATCTTATTTCAAATTCTCCTGAAATGTTGGATTTATACACTCTTCCACAAATTCTACTGGAAAACTATTACATTTGGTATTTCTTGCGGTTCTTCTTATCCTTCTCCCCAGACAAATTACTAGACCAACTTCATATGAAACTGGACTACAACTGTCATAGTGGAGATATTTACCGTTGTCAGTATTTTTCTTGAAAATATTTCTTAGAATCCATCTGTCTTCTACCCCGGTTAGCTTGACATCCAAGTAACTGTTGCGGACTCAAGTCCCATAATCCTATTTGAAATGATGATGTTACATTTATAAAAAAATATCCATAAGATTGTTTATTGCATACTGATTACTTGTATTAATAAATAAATTACTTAACTTTTCCTGCTACCTCGAACGCGTGCTCTTGTTACTCCGCATCATAAATTTAACAGTATATGTATATGTGAAGAAGTCGTCCACGGATACATTAAAGTGTTCTAAAATGATCAAATTTGATGAACTATTATTTTTGAGATGATATTTCTATTGAGTAATTCATAAGTTCTGCTATACAATATGAACAAAAATAATAATAAGTTTAAGGAAAAGAAGAAAAAAATGTATAAATATGTTGCAGTCAAAAAAAGAAATCAGTGAAAACTTCATGAAAATGGGAAATGAATTCAATTTTTTCCATTTTCACTGGTTTTTCCTTGAAATCATATATCAGGTGAATTATCTATTCCAGATATATGCGTGAAAGTCATGTATTGTGTGTCTAAAGTTGTTTACAAACCAAGAATAGTATTTAAAATAACCATTAAGCCTTGTTTGAGTAATCTCTGATGGCCAAAAATAGCAAACAATGAATATCAAATTTTAAAATAAAATGTACAAAATACTTGAACATTAAGACAAGAATACTTATTATGTAAGACTCCTTGGACAAACCAAAGAGATGAATAAAAATATTAGAGAATAAAATCCCCGCCTTGTTCGGGTTATATATGTTACAGTATAACCTTTGAATCAGTATGTTTATAAATGTGGTGGTTGGTATGAAGGAAGAAGAGGTTGTAGTTGGAGGAACCATATATTTATATTAAGGACTGTATGATTGATTGATGATTACAGTAAAGGCTAATAAAATTACATTACAGAGGATGACAAGAGAGAGTTATGATTTTTGATGATTTACCACGAGGTGTACACAGAGAAATATGAACTGTTTACCCACGTGATTAAACAAATTAACCTCCTTTATTTCTATTGGTTTAGGAAGGTTCTCTACTCTGATTGGTTAATAATAAATGTATACAAAATGGATTATTGATTATTGGTTAGTAGTATTATAAATAATAATATAAATATTTGATGATTGTAACATTGCTGTTACATAAATAAACTAGTATAAGTTTTGAGCCAGTACGAAATCAGTATATCCTTTGAATAAATAGTTTCTCAAGGGTAATACTGATTTCGTACTGATTAATCGCAGTATAACGTTTTGGTTTGACTTGGTGCCGAAAGGTTTAAAGTACTAAATACCAAAATAAGGATGACAAGTTATTTTGTTTGAATGATTTCGGTTTTTGTTTTTTTGTTAAGTTCTGTCTTATTCAGTTCAGTTATATTCGTATATCAGTTCAAAACATGGCGACATGCGATTGGATTTCTGACCTACCGCAATCTTATGTCAAACTTGCTGATTATTTCTATCGTTTCGAAAGAAGATGGACTCAAATAGCATCTAACCTTAACTTGCAAGAAGGTGATAAAGTCGATTATCTGGTTGGGTCTTTATCAACTCCAAGCTTCGAAAGGATCATTAAGATCTTCAACAGAGAAAGGCTGACGACCATCTCGTGGCCGGATTTTAAGGGCGGTGTACTTGCAAGATATGTGGCAGATAGAAGCCCTCTCATTGAGTGGGGATCCTTTTTCAAGCTTACTCAAGGTGAAAAAAGCCTTAGGGATTTCCTGTTAGAAGTGGAATCAAAGGTCAGAGAATTAAAGACAAGGAATTTGGCTGACGAGCTGGCTCTTAATTGGTTCCTGCATGGTATGAAGGACTGAGACCTTGTCGCAAAGTTGAGAGAAGATGGAAAGGTCACACTGGAAAATGTGCTGAGGAAGATCGAGACGTTCAGTAAAATCAAGAGTGACAGAGACATGGACATTCCGGTTGTCAATCGAATCGCTAGCTCCAAGGCACCCGTTCATGACAGACTCGGGAGTGATAAGTCAGCACCCAGAAGACAATTGAGATGCTACAGATGCGATTCGCCCAGCCATCTTAGAGGAGATTGCACAGTTCCAGCCAAGGACATCAATTGTGATAAGTGCAAAAGATGGGGACACATTACGAAGAACTGTTTCGCAAAGGAGCGACGAGTGATGAATGCTGTTAGTAACCGCAGTCCTTCCTCTAATAAATCAGTTATGTCACCTTATCCAGTCTTTGTTAATTCTTATTCAGTATTTTCAGTAAAGAATGTTAAATCAGAGTTAATGTATGTGAGAGGAACAGTGTGTGGTGTAGAAATTAGTTTTCTTATTGACACAGGCTCTCAAGTGAGCGTCATTCCAATCAGGTATTTGGAAAAAGTTGAAAATTTGGAGCTTTCTCCATACAGGCACATGCTGTTAGATTTTAATATGAATCGTATCGCAGTTAAGGGAGAACTAAGGGATACTTTGCTAACTATCGGTTATAAAGAATTACGTTGTGATTTAGTAGTTACAGATAAAGCAGATGGGATTCCAATACTGGGATGTTTTGGTGCTGTTAATGTTGGTGTTATTAAATTCTGCATGCCAATCAAGTTTGCAGATAATGGGTTAACTGCATCTTTCCGGATTATATCTTCAGCTAATTATTCAGGCATGGTTTTCGCTCATGGGAAATTGCCTTATTACATGCTCAAACTGGTCGAGGAAGAAATTGAGTTCCTGCTCAAGAAGGGAGTGATTTACAAAGTAGACAACCCTATAGTAGCAGCCCCAATCGTCCCTGTTATAAAGAAAATTGGTTCCAGTCGTCCGTTGAGACTCTGCACAGATTTCAGTGTCACATTGAATAAGATTATCGACGCAGAAAAGTGTAATATGCCCACCATTCAAGAGTTGCTGTATGACATAGGTCCTTGTAAAGTGCTTACTGTATTGGATCTCAAGGATGCTTACCTACAAATACCGTTAGATGAAGAATCTCAGAAATTCACAACTATGTCAACGCACCTGGGATTTTTTAACTCGAATAGATTGCAGTTTGGTGTCTCAGCGACTCCTGCGATTTTTCAGAGCGTAATGGACAAGCTGTTAGATGGGATTGCTGGTGTCAAGGCGTATAAAGACGATATTTTGATTGGCACCCCAACTAGAGAAGGTCATTTGGAAAAAGTTGCTCAAATCCGGAATATTTTGGAGAAAAACAACTTTGTGATTAACCAAGAGAAAAGCCAGATTGCTCAAAATGAGGTTAAATATTTGGGATTCGTGATTAGTAACGGGACATTAGTACCAGATCCGGACAAAGTCAAGAGGTTTAAGCATGCCTAAGGACAAGTCTGAATTGCTTAGCTATCTCGCAGTTTTACGTGAATATGATATATTCTGCAAGGATTTTGGTTCACAAACGGCTTCACTGTATGACAGAGTCAAAGCTAAATCTGAGTGGTTCTGGACTGAGGAGGACACGGAATGTTTACAAAACCTCATCGAGAAGATATGAAAAGGTATCATAGTACCTTATCAAATGAATAGAGAGGTTTTCGTGGCTGCAGATGCTTTGGCTACGGGCATCTCAGCAGTTTTGTTCCATTCAAACAGTGAAGTGGTGGATGTGGTCAGTCGTAAGCTGAATCCTCACGAATTGAATTATTCAGTAACAGACAGGAGGCACTGGCGTTAGTTTATGGGGTCACGAAGTTCCACAAGAAAGTTCACACTCAGGTCGGATCACAGACCACTTACCTTTATTTTCTCAAACAATGTACAGAATAAAACAGTGAATCAGAGGTTGGCCAGGTGGAGGGCATTGTTACAGGAATATAACTTTGAAATCCAGTTCATCAAAGGAGTCGATAATGTGCTTCCTGACCTGTACTCTCGTTTAGCAATCGTGCAGGAAGAGAATAAGCTGGACTGTTTTTGTCAGGTGATTTACCATATATGTCGTAGTGAAGCTAGTTCAGTGCTGGATGCGGTAAAGGAGTTGAAAGATGAACAGTTAGAGAAGTTAAAAAAGTTTGTAAAAAATGGCTGGCCAAAGGTAATTCCTAGGAATCTGCTTCCGTTTTCCAGTGTCAAAGAGCTGTTGATGATCTCAGATGGAGTGTTTCTTAAAGGGTCGCATTTAGTTGTGCCAAATAAGCTAAGGAACAAAGCTTTGGAGATTCTGCAAGACAAACATCCGGGAATAAAAAAAATGAAAGAATGGAGTAAGGAATTGTTCTGGTGGCCGAATATGGCCAATATGGTCAGTTATTGTAATCGTTGCACGATCTGTGTTCAAAATTCGGCTGTTAGACATCGTTATGCATTAAAAGCCTGGAGCGAGGCAGAGGAAGCTAATGAAAGGGTTCATATGGATATTTTGTTCCGCTCAGAGGGACCCTATATTGTTGCCATTGATGCTTACTCAAATTGGATCTGGGTGAAAGAATTAAAGGATTACACTGCGGCTAGTGTAATTGAGTTTTTGTGTCAATTGTGTGACGGATATGGGAGTCCCAGAAGTATTGTCACGGACAATGGCTCCAATTTTAGATCGGGCGAGGTTCGTAGTTTTGCGGCCAGTAACAAAATCAGTTGGATTTATACTCCTCCAGGTCACCATGAGTCAAATGGCAGAGCTGAGATGGCTGTAAAAATGTTCAAGAATTTTGCCGAAAGAAATTCTGATTTGTCCTTAAGAGAACTCGGCAAAACCTTTATGAAAAACTGGAATTTCAAACCTAGTGCTCAGGGCTCCATTCCAGCGGACGTGTTCTTCGGGCGTAAGACTACAGCCAGAGTTACTCCGGTCAGAAGTGGCAGGTCGGTGAATTCGGAAGAGCTCACGCTGGTGCGTAGAGAAGGGAAAATACCGACACCAGAGGATGTTGTACCCAATTCGGACTCCACCTATAGGAATGAAGAGGGGCGCTTAGTACATGAAGCGGATGTGTATGTAATACCGCCAACAGAGTTACCGACTGATGTGCTTCATGATAGGGAATCATCTGAAGACATAATTCAAAGTGAGCTGGAAGTCGATGAAAAAATGCAACAGAGGAAATCATTTCAGCTACGGAAGATTTGGGAGGTCCACCTTATCGAGCTTCGGTCCTACCAGCAGTTCCCCTCAGAAGAGGTTCGAGGGTTAGGAAGCCAAACCCAAAGTTCGGCGGGTAGTGAGGGTTTGATTTGGTGCCGAAAGGTTTAAAGTACTAAATACCAAAATAAGGATGACAAGTTATTTTGTTTGAATGATTTCGGTTTTTGAAATATAACATGTTTTCTTGTTTTGTCTTATTCAGTTCAGTTATATTCGTATATCAGTTCAAAACACGTTTGAATCAGTATGTTTGTAAATGAACTAGTATAAGTTTTGAGCCAGTACGTCGTCCTCTGTGGGAATAGGCCGAAGATAGCAACTTCAAGCATTTTTGATGAGAAAAGTCAAAATTGATACTTTTACAGCCTTGAATGGAGTGCATTATTCTTAGCAATTTGAACAAATATGAGTCTCTCGCTCCATCTTTTTGTATTATTTTCCTTCATCCATGCGCTAAGCATATGTTGAATATCTTGGTTTGCCCTTTCGACACTTCCCTGACTTTGACTGTGCCTAGGGGAGCCATGACCAATCTTTAAATTAGGAAATATTTCCACTAATGAGTTGATGAGACTATTTACGAAATCTCTGCCGTTATCGCTCTGTAGGATTCTCGGAACTCGAAACGATGCAAATATCCTAACTAACACTGAACAAACAGATGAAGCCTTTTTGTTTATTAGAGGATAAATTTGGACATATTTGTTTAAATGATCTTGATATACCAGAATAAATTTATAATCTTGATCAGGATCTGATTGGAAGTCTATCAGATCTACTTGAGATCTTGAGTTGTATTCTTCTGATATAATTGGATTTGTTACAATTTTAGAAGATTTACAAGAATGATTTTGTTGACAGATGATGCATAAGTCGATAAACTTCTGTATTTGTTTTACTGTATTTGTCTCTAAGTTCAGAATTCATTCTATCTCGACCTGCATGTAATAATTTTGAATGAGCAGTCTTGATAATATTAAAAACTTTATTCTGATGTACGAATTTGAGTACTTTTCTATCTTTATCATTTGTTGAGATAAGCCATTCTCTTCCATCAACAATCAGCACATCATATCGCTTCAAGAGCTAATAATCACTTTATACTTTTATTGTTTCAGTGTTTTGTAAAAACTTGATACGACTTATTAAGAATGAATATTCAATATCGTAGATAAGAGAATTTCCAGTTGTTTGCTCCAAGTAATCATGAAAATCTTGTTTTAGCTCTAACGTCGTCATCCTGAGACATCTTTGATAATTTGATGAAACAAATGAAATCAAAACTTTAAAGAAAGTGTTGGCAAGTTTTAATTGGTCATTTTTATAGGAAGAATACTCTCAAGGCCTGATTACAAAAATCCTGGTGAAATAGGATTGAAATCAAGCATAAAATCAGGATTGTACAAAGGTTTAATCCAAAAATTTGCAATAAATTTACAATCCCTCTCTGAAATTCAAATCTAATCAATAGTGAAATTCAAAATAATATAAATTGTACCTTCATTAAAAATTTTGAGAAAGAATAGGAAGGATAAACTAATTTCGTACTGGCTCAAAACTTATACTAGTTTATTTATACTGATTCAAAGGTTATACTGTAACATATGCATAAATTGCATGAATAAACCATTCACGCATATATCTGTAATAGGAAATTCACTTTATATATGATTTTAGGGAAAAACCAGTAAAAATGGGAGAACTGAATTCTTTTCAAGATATATTTTGATAAACTATTTTAGGATCGTTTAGAGAATATTCGGAGATCTCCTGCTTATTAGCAAAGGGACTCACAAAATTTGATTTGTTACTTGAGTTCATTTATTTCGTAATGCGAGAATTGTTCCGTTTGTTCACTTCGGAAGTAAGATCTTCCATTAGTCCGAGCAATTCTTCAACAATAATGTTTTTTGGACATGATGTCTTTTTCAGGCCTTTTTGACTTTTGAGACATCGAGTTTCAATGAAAGTTTAAACTTTTCAGGGATTTAGGGTAAGGGTCTTCTCAACATAATTAAGGATGATTGAATCTATTATATGACAATAGTGATGAAACTTTTGGTGCTATAAAGTTTAATCAATTTTAGGAATTAAATTTTAGGTTTTTTCTTATCAGTTCTTATTTCATGTTTTATTAATGAGGAGACCTCCACCCTGAACCATTCAAGAAATTTACCAATTTTTGTACAATCTGCGAAGAAAACTTCTATCCATGAGATGTACTAGGACGAATGACATTCTCGAAATATTCCAGGTAATTTTTATATTTCCTGATTCACGCCTTGTACGTCAACATATTTCAGAACAAAAATATGAAAGAATAGAGTTTCTGCTTTAAAAAACCAAGATGTCTTCAGTTAGAACTTTTCTAGAATAAGTCAAGAAATCTTTCTAGAAGCTATATTTGAAAGATATTTAGATAAACAATTCTAACTTAGAATAATACATAAATCAATTGTAGTCAAGGGGAAAAATTGTGAGTCGAATCAATTAATGAAAATATAGTGATCATCATGTATAAGTGTACACTCATGGAACCTGTCATCTTACTTTTATTTTAAATGATTTTATTTGTTATATATCATTCGAAAGAGTTTGAAATTCTTACATTCATATGGATCAGTTTATAGTAAATTCTAACAGAATTCACTAGTTACAAATTATTCATTTATCTTTCAATAGTCATACATATGTATACATTTTTTCGAGTTAGTGGATCAGTTTCACTCCTAGATAAAATCCCCTATTACTCAAAAATTTCAAATGGCACCTAATAAATTGAAGTAAGATTAACAAATCTCCAGAAATAGCGTGCCAGAGAGCTTCAGAAAGATAGTCTAAGCCTAAAAAGAATTGCAAATTATATCGAATGCACTGCAAAAACTATGAGAAGGCTGTTTAGACGAAAAAAATTATACCATTCGGCGGTAATCGAGAACTTCAGAATTATTTACGCCACAGGTCCAAAGCTCTGTAAGCACCAAATTCAAAAAGATAGCTGAGGCGAAGCTAGTGAGTGATGAGTTACTCTCGTTATGTGCACAGAAAATATTGGGCAGGAAGTTGTGTTTCACAGGTGTCAACTTCCATAAAGCTTACAAGATAATTATTATTGTTTTAAAGATGACCAGAGGATCCTCATCTCCAACACCAAACTTAGACCCAAAACTATCTGAGAGCGGTGCAATGTTCACCACTACACAAATAAATGGATCAAATAACGATGACCTAGCAACTATATTGGCAAAAACTCAAACCTCAACATCAGTTGATATTAACATTTCCTCTTGTTGCAAATCATCAAATTCATCCGACTCAGAACACCCTAGTAACCAAATTTCTGCTGTACCCCACGATAATCGAAAGAGGTATTTTTCTCAACCAGAAGCACAAGCTCTTACACCATCACGAAAAAGAAACCTATCGACATCACCTATGTAACAAAAGAAAGGGGTATCAGAGAAAACGATTACAAACTAATAATCAGTAAATAGATGTATTCCTCACAGTACCAAGAGTATAAGCACATTCAACACCCATTGGTCAAATAATTGGGTGAATAATTGCTATTGGTCAGATTTTATGATGTTCCTTAAACTTCCATGCATATGTATCCCAAGTCGGTGTTTGGTCTAAGAGAACCGACGAAAATAAAGCTTTATCAACCAATAATCCTCCGTTCCTTCCTTAAAACTAGCATGACTTCAAGTCGGCAAGCTTAAAATATTTTTGAGGAAATCAGGCAACTGTTATCTTAAAGTAAAATTATATTTACTGAATTATGTTAAAATTACTTTGAAAAATACACATTTCTATTTTCTACTATTTCGAATCATGTAACATCACGTCTCAATTTAATTTAAAACGAAAATAAGAAGACAGGTTATGTATGATATCATTATATGTTGTGCCTAAAGTGCAACGAAAACTTAAAGTGTAATTAATTATCCTCTTCTATCTAACAAGTAAAATTCCTAACAAATAATTTTTATAAAGCCTGAATGGATCTTCCCAGCTCTTTTGCTTTCAATAAAAAATCTAGATTTTGAGTGCTCAATCTCATGGTTGTTTCATTGCTTCATCTCATATTTTATTAAAATCTTTGCTGGCACATCTGATAAATGTTACATTTTATTGCCAAAATGCTTTATGCAACTTTTCAAAAGGTTTCTTTCTTACATTTTTTGTGTCCTCCTATTTAACTCTATTTATCCTGAGCGACAGTGATGACACGAAATTCAACGGTATTTTCTTTAGAATATCATTGTTCAAGATTCAAGCCAGCTGATTCCATAGAAATCAACAGATTCCTTCATAATTTTTTGATGAGAATAGGTTAAATTTTTTTTCTAATTAATTAAAAAGATATTTTCACTAACCTTTAATTTCGAAAAAAATGAAATAAAACTCTTAAATTTGGGCTATTAATTTTGCTCTAAATTAATTTATTTCTGGTTTATTCAATTCCCACGAAAATGGGACAGAGAGGTAAAGAGACCCCTGCCCCCTATTAATTTTTCATCTAGCTTTGTACGCATCAAGTTGGATTAATCCAACTTTGCCCTTTCTTCCAACTTGGTATACAGCATATGAAGCACTCTTTTTTACTCTAAAATTTTTCCTTTAATTCAATAATATCAACTCTTTTTCGACTTATCATTGAATGGGTTGATATGATGTAAAGTAAATATTTCTTAGAAATGTATGTCTAAGTTCAACGGAATTTTCAAATTACTCTCCGAAAAAATAACAGTTCCAAAAGTTATTTTCTGCCTTTTTTCACAAACTTCTGTATTTATAAATTATAAAATGAATATTAATATTTAAAATTCTAAATCATTTCCAGAAAACTCATCAAAGAGTAATAATCGAAATAATTATATTTTATTTAATTATTTTGAGCTTGATTTTAATACTCAGAGATTAATCTGACGTAATACATTGAATATACGTTGATTTACTGGAAGATAATGATCTACAAATCTTGAAAAGAAAATTTCGATAATTCTTTTTCTATGGATCCACAAAAATACTATATTTATTAGGATGCTCAACGGAGTATTTATGATGCATTGCATTGCTCGAAAAAAAAAATTTTCGATTTGGAAAAAAGTTTCTTATCTGAATTTTCAAGTAGGTTTTTATAGCTTGAAAAGCAAAATTTATTATCTCAAATTTTTAAGGGGTTTATATTCTCAGACATTAAAAAAGATACAATCATATATTTAAAATTAGTAAAAAGATTTTCATTCCTTTCCTTATAGGACTTAAAGAGGAAAATTTAAGAAAAATAAAAATTGTATCCCCAATAATACGCTGAGGTTCTTGTTTTATTGTTAGTTTTGCATTATATGAAGCTTAATAGTCATATTACTTAGGTTGGAGAAAATAGAGTTAGTTAATTATTAGAAATTCCAAATTAGAAAAATTCATAATCAAATCAATATGAGAAGGCATATTATGTCTATCTATTAATAGTTCTCCCCCTCCATCCCACAGAGTTGATGTCATCCCTGCTTATGCAATGCAAATATACGTTAATAAAGACATGTCATTCTAAACTATCAACTTGATATTCTTACCTAAAAATATTCCAGCGGAGTCATGCGTTTTTAGATTTATTAATGTATATTGAACAGGATTGTGTGAAAAATAGGCCTAATATCGTAATCAAAAGATATTCTTTAGGAACACCCCTACGTCATCGAAAATATATAATATGACTGCGGTGTACAATCAATTCCATACATGACGAGGCGAGTTATCCTCTCTGCCCTTTTTAGATTTGGTATTATACTAAAGAGACTAAAGAGAGCAAAAAATATTTTTCCATTCCAACAGCCAATGAGAATTGACTTTCCTCTTCAACATTGTTCGTTTCATTGTTTTGGTTCTAAATTGGTTTTTCATCTGAATTCTCAAATTTTTATTAACAAGTAATCAACTGAAATAAATTTTAAATAAACTTATAGTAGCATTGATAAAATATAGAGCGTCAATCAAGCGTAAATATTTCTTTGCTCTAGGTCTACAAGACCAAAACCATCCAATGAAGACTGCCTCGCCTATATGTAAACATATCGCCATAGCTGGAAGCTAAAAGAGCTCAACGTTGGAATGATCCATTTTTAGATTTCAAATGAAAATAGAAAATAATATTCACTTTTGAATCTGGTTTTTTTTGCCGATGACGTAGGGGTTTTCCTACAGGATATCTTTTAATTACGAAATTAGACCAATTTTTCACACAAGCCTGTACAATTTACATTCATACATCTAATCATCTTCTATTTTTGAGGTTTTGAAAATGGCAAAGTTTGTTTGAAAAGAGTTTATTTAATAAAATTATTCGTTAAACTCGAATATGTCGTCAATTTTTCTCTTCTCTAATTCTTTCCAAACTTCGGTTTTTTTAAGTTGATTCATCAGGCCAAATTTCTTCTGAAGTTTCAAGAAATCATACAAGACCATGATCTCATTTTCAGCTTGTGGCGCATTAATTTCTTCAACTTCATGAATGAATTTCACATTCCTGAAACAATTAACAATGGTTTTTGGTTCCACCTTTTCCCAAGCTTCCTTATCAATGTAAAGACAGTCCTTGAGATTCAGCTCACTCTTAATTCGACTTAATTGGATATTTCTAGTCAGCCTCACTTCTTCAAGAATACGACGGTAAGCACATTTGAATGATCTAATAATTCCAGCATCTATGGATTGACAGACAGAAGTGCAATTGGGAGGTAAAAATACCAACTAGATATAAGTAATGAATAAAGTTCAAAGAAACTCTATAAAAAGTTAGATTACCTTTATATTGCGTAAGTTTATATCACCAACCGCATGACTTGGCGCATTGTCAACGAAGAGGATAATCTTCTTATTAGATAAATTTAGCTCATCATCCCATTCAAGAAGATACTTGGAGAATATTGTTTTTGGCATCCAACCTTTGTGAGAAGAAGTGTAATTTAAGAAAATGGCATCATTGTCATCGAAGCATCTTGGCTTTGTATAACTTGAAATGGCCTTTTGTCTCCGGCTGCATTCACACAGAAAACAAGGGTTACTCTATCTTTAAATTCCTTGAAACCATGAGGATTTTTGTTCTTCTTCGTCAAGACTTTTCGTTTCGTAACATACAAAAATAGAGCTGTTTCGTCCAGGTTATAAATTTGATTTCTTGAGTAACCTCGTAAGAGAGTGGGCAAATCTCTATAAAAATTTTCAATGACTTCATTTGGAGCACAGCATGCTTCCCCCGAAGGCTATTAAAATAAGGTTTTAACAATTTGTAAAGTTATTTGATCATCATTCTGATTACCTTTCTAAAAGTCAAACTATTTCTTCTACATATTTTCATCAGGTGTCCATAAGAACTTTTATAGTTCGTCATTTCCATAGCAGTAGCTACTTCATTAGAAAGCTCCTTCATTTCTCTAATTCCAATTTATTCGCTGTTATCTAAAACAATATCTTCAAGCTTATCAATTAAAAGTTCTTCAAAAACTGTAGTTTGATCTTCATTCATAGTTGAATTTAGATCTATGGAGGATTTGTTCAAATCATTTTCGTTAATTGACAAATATCTCTTTATGCTTTGTTTACTTTTTAGGCATGCCTTCGATAGTTTCATTACGTTGTATCCATCTTCAAACCATCTTTTGACTTCCAGTCTGTACTTAAGTGGGAAATGCTTTGTGCTAATTAATAGGAAGCCAAGATGAATTATTGAACGATCAATTTGTTTAATGAAAAGATGTTTGAGTATAGATTCGATGATATTAGCATCTTGATAATTGGATCTAAATTTCAAAATGTCTATAGCTTTCAAGCATGAATCATTCACTGATTTGAACAACGTCTGAGGGATTTTTTGGATTTGATTAAAATTGATATTTTCAATTTCTTGCCTGTTCATGAATGTCTTCGATTTCTGGACTATTCCACGGACAAAACGATTGAATTTATAAAAAGTTAATTCTTGTTGCGATTCATTCATCTGCTTATATGAATATAATTGGCAGTTGCTGAGATTGTGACTGTATTTAATTATTCTTCAAATGCCTGTGATTGGTCAGTCTTACTTTTCACACATAGATGCTGTAACTAAAAAGGTCTATCATGTTATGATTCATAACTATAGATATATGGAAGAATTACATGTTTGGCGATCCTCATTGAGACCCCCTTTTTCGTATTTCGTAGAGGGGAATAACTATGAATTTATAAGGATGAATCGGTGTGATCCTCACTAAAGCATGAGAGACCCCCATTATATTAAAAATATGTTGACTAAATGTGTTTGTATATTGAGATGAGAAACTCGTCATAAAATAAACAAATGGAGTCATCTGATGAAAAAACACCGGGGTCTGTTACAAGATGGGAAATAATATTCAACTAGGAATGAGAACCGATTGTCTATTTTCGAAGAACTTCAAATGAATAATCTTGAAGTTAATTGACGACATATTCGAGTTTAACGAATAATTTTATTCAATAAACTCTTTTCAAACAAACGTTGCCATTTTCAAAACCTCGAAAATAGAAGATAGCGTGAAGGAGTTTAATGATATTAAATTTTTCAGTTGAGAAATTCACTAAAGAAATTTGTTCAGGAAAGTTATTCGTGAACTTCGACATCATGTTTTAGAATGATGGAGTGAAAGGAAAAAAAAAATTTACAGGATCCTCAAATTTCATTGGTTGATACTAATCTTGAATACCATTGGTCAGATGGGGGTGGACCGATAGAGGTATAAATAACAATCTGGTTTGATGTGTAAGAAATTCACGAGCCATCATGTGTGTAAATGACTGTATATAAATTTTTAGGTTCTTCTTCTTGTTCCGGCATTCTTGCTTTCAGCCTCTTGGAACGTTGCTGATATTTTTCCTGAGAAGAAATTTTAAGTGAATAAATTTAAGTCGAAAAATCTATGTTATAGTGATGGATTTATTTAAAAAGGGCATCATTACTGAAAATACTAGGTATTTTTTAGCCAGAAAACAAACTAGAATGTCTAGGTTATATCTAGTTCCAAAAACACATAATATAATCAATTGTGTTATTCTTGAGGTGTTTCCTATGCGTCCGTTTCTGGAAATGTCCTCTTGTACACACACACTATTTAGCAAAATGGTTAACAGATATTTTGAAGCCTATACATCTAGATTATTATAAATACATTGTCGAGAATACTTTTTAGATTTTGTAGATAAAATAAAGAAGTTAGATACCAGTTCTAAGAAAATGGTTGCATTCGATGTTAGTTCCTTATTAACTATTTTTCCTATAGATGAAATCAAGACTTATGTTGATGAAAATGGTGGTTGTAGAATGGATCGTGATCATAAAATAAATTTGATCAAAATTTGTTGTGTTTATGTCCCTTTGTCATCCAAAATAATTTTTTTCGTACAGAAAGATGGTATTTCTATGGGTTCCCCACTTAGTCCAATTTTAACTGATATATTGTATTTTTTAGATGTTAAACTAACGGAAAAAGTTGATGGATCAATCCAAAGAAACATTTATAAGAAGAACACTGACAATGGCAAATATCTTCATTTCGCCAGTTTCAGTCCTATTTCTCATAAAGTTGGTTGGTTGTCGATAAGTTTAAAAGAATAAAAAGATCTGTAAGCGAAGAGGCACTTTCTAATGAATTAGAGAGATAGTTTGATGGAAAATGACTATCCTACAAAATTTATTGATAAAAGAGATGATACTAATTTGGCAACTAATGAGACGATGAAAACCGTTTTCATGAAACTAAATTTCAAGGGTGATGGCTTTAGCAGTGATATACGAAGAAAATTAACTAATCTTATAAATTATTATTCCAACATACAATAAAAATTAGATTCAAAACACAAAGATTGTTTAGTTTAATTCATAAGGATTTGCTCAAGCCGGAAGAACATATTCTCTTAATTTACAAATTCCAATGCGACTGTGGTTCAACTTTTCTTGGAAGAACAATAAGAAATCTAAGGACTAGGACAAAGGACCATCTTTCAAAGAATAATTCAATTAATAACATTTGACGGACAAAAATCATACTGCTGACTATTCTGATGTTTCAATATTTTATAAGAACCCAGGTGATGACAGCACTGATCTTTGGATTGAAGATAATAAATCTATATAAACCAAAATTATGAGTTCAAAAAAAACTATTCTTCGACTAACTTGGCCTATGTCAGCTTTTTCACTTTTCTCTCCACTATTGCTACTTATCGGAGAGTTTTGGTGTTTTTTAGCTCATTATATTCTGATTTTCTTTGACGTTCACTATTTCTTCCATAATTTGTAAATTTTTATGTTCAATGAATTCTTAACTTTTATCATTTTTAAAGTATTGCCACTGATCATGCTTTATGAAATGTACATATGGCTTTAATATAATCTTCTTTCTAATTTTCCAAATATAAAATAAAATAATCATACAATTTTTTTAGAACAAATATAGCTGAGTGAGTCTCAAACCTTTTTTGTATCATGAATAATAGTTCAAAATGCACCGTGGGCGAGAAATGAAAACAAGTATATCAAAATAGTGGCAGGTGGATATAACTAAATAGTCCTACTATTCATTTCACCTATTTTTATTTAGTAATCAAATCTTTAATTCTATGAAATTTCCTCAGTATTTATACAATTATTTCTGTCGAATTTTCATTCGAAACTCATTAAGATAACAGATGATTATAGAATTAACGACGTATTAAATGTAAAGGCAGTTTCAGCTAGAAAATCTAGTTTCAGTAAAACTTGAAATTCTAGATGGAAAATGTGTCATAAATTGCATATCCTAGTTTAAAAACATATTTGAAAGAAGATCGAGAAATATAAATCAATTTTTCTCTAGATCAAAGATATCTATAAAAAAGGCTTTCTTTACCATCAAAATAAACAACTTGTGATTGATAAATATATCTCAAGATTTGAAAGATCCTAATTTTTAAGATGAGATTTTTGTTTCTTGAGTAAAACTTATATAGTTAGACCTGTGACTTATGAACCAAAAATTACCCTCTTCCCTCTGCCCCTTTTTAATTTAGTTTTCGAAATCATCCTCATACTTATGAGTAGTATTAGGTTGCGGGAAAAGTAATGGGACTAAATATGAGCTAAGCATATATTGATATTTCATATACAACATGAACATTCAATGAAAATAGTTTCCTGAAGAGTTGAGGCATTTCTCCCAAGGAATTGGCAGTTTTTGGATACCATCTGCATAAAATTCTTCAGGTTTTGAAGCAAAATAGTCTTCAAGTCCAATTTTTACCTACTCTTTTGATCTGGAATGTTTACCCTTTTGGAAATGTTGTAATGACCTGAAAAAGTGATAATCAGACGGATCAAGATCCGGACTAAACGGTCGGGGGTCAATGAGATCAAAATTCTCTTCCTCAAAAATTTTTTAACTTCTTTTACCAGATGAGGTTTGGCATTGTCTTGAAGAAAAGTTAATCTGCCAAATCTTGGGTAGTTTATTTATATTTCTTTATAAATTCGGATCAAAAGATATTATTTCACTAAAATTTATTTTTATCGAAAAATAGCTTTTTCCCAAGTTTGGTGACGGAGTAGAGGGTCTTTTTGTCGCCTCCAAAACAAACAAATAACAAGCCTAGACCATCTGGATGTATTTACTGATTACACTACTATTTTAAACATACAACTTTTCCCCATCCTTTTGGAAATCTTATTCTAAAAACCTATTACACTTTTTTTACTCTGTACTCTCCATAGTGGAGTCTAACTTAGACTGTCTAAGTCAAGACTATCATTTCTTAACTGGGTTATTGACCATATTTGAAAAAGTAACATTGACCAGTTTTGTTAGAGTAGTGACTGATTTAACATACATCGTTGCCTTAACCATAATTTTTAAAGAGGAAATTCGAGTTCAAGATAAAAGGAGTGAATATTTAGTGGGGAAAATTCACGATTTCAAAAAAAGTTCATCAAAATGACGATAGGACGAGGCTGAACCATTCGGAAGCCATCCAGCAAAACTAAACAATGCTTGAATTTAGAATAGAGATACACAATGACTCAAAGTTCACCAGAATGATCAAGAAAATCTCAAAGGACAATCTAAGAAGGCTCAACAATTTCATCAATTAAAATTACATTACCAATGGTACTAGATATTGGTCAAGTTGTGTGTTAATGGAAAACGGTATATCCCTAATCAAATAATTGTTTACATTTCAGTTTTATCTAGTTAATAAGCAGTCTGATGTATATTTATATGTGCCTTTATTATTATCCTGTTATCTAAATTTTCTTATCGATTGAATTTTCAATTAAATATTACACAATTTTTATGTGAATTAAAAATGGCCATATTATGTTTTTAAATGTCATTTAATTAATTATTATTATTTGTTAAGTTATAAGAAAGAAATGTAAGTTTTTTTCGAAGACAAGACTCCTCTTTCATAATGTATTGTCATGCCAATTGTTCATCAATAAATTTTTAGCCAATACAAAGTTATTTTTTTATTGTTCAACTATCATGGAATTAGCACCATTTCATACAGAACAAAAAATAACTAGCTTTCTCAAATTTCAGGCTATTATTTCATCTGATATATATAAAATACAAGACCATTTCTGTAAAAGGTTTTAGATTCAAGTTATTTCATAAATTTTTACATTCAAGAGCCTTGAATCGTGTTGGATGACGTCATCTATATGATGTCTTGAAAACATAAAGACTACTAGAGACTGCCTCTTCTGAAAATTTGCTTACACTCCTTCTTATTATATCTTTTGTGTAATAAAAAATAAATTCCCTATTCAAAACAGTGGGATGAACAGTCTTTGAATGAAAATTGATTCTCATCGTTATAACAGCGTGATAAATCCTTGTAAATAAATCATAGCCAGGCTATCGTGTGTCTATCTATCACTATAAGTTCCCCATAAATTTATAGACAGGATTCATATGTTAAGAGATAATGGGATACATTAATGCATTAACAAAACGCATAGTTTAGGGGATAGTAATATTCACGTGAACTTTGATTGACATTTTTACAAAACCCCACAAGTACATTGAAATTTATAAATCAATGGAGTATTTTCTCCAAGTGAATCCTTATGGATTAAACTGAATAATCACTGCGTTTTAAATACTATTTTTAAATGTATATTATTGTAATATTGATCGATGAGATTAAACTGTAGTTTTTTTATTAACTATAATGAAACCTAATGCTTTTGTAAAAGATTTTTTCTCGACCTGGAACGCATGAATGCTTCAGTACAATCTCTACCTGACGAACTGAGAACCTCATTCCTCAATTACGTTCAACTAGTGACCGATGCGCGCGCCAACTCCAAGTCTAAGTCCCTAAACTTGAGCATTGCAAATCGTCCTGAAGATATATCCGTTCCTAAAAACCCCGAGAACTATGTTTTCAACCTAAGTAATATTCAGCTGTCCCAAGAAGCCTTAGAAGTCCTGAGTCTTGTCCCTAAATTTTGTGTTCCCAACAGACGAAATATGAACCTAGAAACTGACCTCGGGTTCGAATTATTCCACAACCAACTCAAAACTCTCACTGCTTCCACTAAACAACTCCGTAATGATGCCAAGGTCCAATAAAAACAACAGAAGATTGATTTCCCATATCTAACAGCTGCCCACTACCAAGCTCTCGCCACACTCCGCAACAATCCTAACGTGCTGATCTCAGATCTGGACAAAGGCTCAGGAATCGCCATACTGAACGCTGATGAATACTACCGGAAGGGAAGACTACTACAGTGATGTCCAGATGTTCAGACAGCTCGACGGTCCGGAAGCAGAGAAAAGATCCACAAGGTACTAGCCTCAATAAACAGAAAAATTGACTTCTTAGTTGTAAAGAAATTCATGTCCCAAAAGACAGCCAATAGCATACGTCCGAATGGTCCTGGAATATGTCTCCTTTACCTCCTACCGAAAATCCACAAGGGTACCGATGACCTAAAATTTCGTCCTATCCTGGACATGACGCCAAGTCCACGGTCTAGTTCAATGGTTGAGATCATCTATGTCCACATTCGGTTGTTAATGTTTATGATTTCCTTTCCAGGCTCAGAAACAAAAATCCGTTCACTGGCCAGATGGTATCCTTTGACGTATCGTCCCTCTTCACTAATGTTCCCCTCAAAGAAACTGTTGACTTCATACGAATGAAACTCTCTGAGCACCCAGAATTAATCAAGAGTGAGGATCCTTCAACCATTCTACTAACAGCTGATGAGATTTGCTCCCTCACGGTCCAAGACATAGACTTCAAATTCGATGGATCTTATTTCCGGCAGAGAGACGGTGTCGCTATGGGAACTCCCCTGGGTCCGATCTTGACTGATATATTCCTGGCGTCTATAGAATCAACTAAGATTACTAGCACAATCAATAAGGCCCACCTATAAAAGAAGAACAAAATCCAGCTGAATTAATATCAGAACTTAACCAAATGCATCCCAGATTGAAGTTCACGATAGGGAGAGAAGCCAACAACACACTAAACTTTCTCGAGGCTTCCATTGAAAATATGCCCAAGCACCGAAAGCTTCATCTCGAGGATATACAGAAAACCTGGTATCCCTATGCAGTACATGCCTTACACCAGTTTCGAAACCAAAAGAGGCCTTGTGAGAAGCGAATTCTTGAAGATCTACCGTGTAGTTTCAACCCATCTTCAGGAAGAAGAACGGAAAAAGGTCTTCGCGAAATCTGAACAATGTGGTTACCCTAAAAGAATTCATCAGAAAACACGCCCGAATAAAAGTGAAAGACAAGATGCTTGATGATTTTAATCCTAACCATCTATTCCTGCAACTTCCATTCAAAGGGGATGTTCCAAATTCAATCCTCAAAAACAAACTGTCGAAACTCACGTCAGAAATTTTTCCAGGGTACAAAATACGGTTCCTGCCTAAAACAACCAAATTGTTGAACGATCGTAATAAGGACCCGGTCCATTGGCTCAAGAGAAAAAGTGTAGTGTATGAGTTCAAATGCTCCTTTGGTCAATCGGCATGACAATAAGACCAGTATCCGCGAGGATCAAGGAGCACCTTACTCCTGGTAATGACCGCTCGTCCATCCAAGAGCATATCCGGCAAACCAAACACTCGGCAGGGATAGAGAACTTCAAGATACGCTACACAGCGGACCCTAAGCTCAGTAAACCACGCTTACAAAAGGTTCTGGAGATAGCAGAGGCCAAACTAGTCAATGAAGAGTTAACCTCGTTATGCACCCAAAAGATATTAGGTAGAAAGTTAGGCTTTACGGGAGTAAATTTCCACAAAGCATCAAAGACGATCAAAAAGGTTGCAAGGATGACCGAAAAACCGACCGAGAGACAGCAACAGAACAGTGATTTGAACCCGAATTCAGTAAACGCACAACTAAACTCAACATTAGTTGATACTACTCCATCTGATAACGGTCCAATTTTCACATCAACTCAAAAAGTCTCTTCTAATGATGGCCTAACAACTGGATTGATCGCAACTCAAACCTCAACATTAGTTGATAATGACACTCCCTCTAGTTGTAAAACCTCAATTGAAACTATCTCTAATAGTTCCCTCCCCCCAGCAACCGAAAAGATTTTGACACCCATGATAATTGTATGAGGTATTTCTCTCAACCAGAAACACAAGTCCTCACGCCATCGTGGAAAAGGAATCTGTCGGTTTCCCCCAAGCAACCAAAGGGAAGAGGAAAGCATAAAAGAAGAGTAACATCCGGTGTCCAAACAATAGATGCATTCCTCACTGCCCCTAAGAGATGAAAACACTCTACTCCCATTTGTCAGAACTAGTTGAATGATTGCTATTGGCGTTTATTATGTTCTCTAATTGTTCATGTATATAAATATATTAAGTCGGTGTTTGGTCCGAAGAGAACCGACGAAAATAAAGCTTTATTCACCAATCAACTTTCGTTCGTTCTTAAAACTAGCGTGACTTCTAGTCAGCGACATCCAAATATTTTCGAGGAAATCAGGCAACTTATGGCCGCTACAAATATATATTTTCGTTTGGTTCTAAACTCATAAGGAAGGTTAGAGAAGACAGACGTATATTATAGTGATAAACGTTATATTTCGTCAGACTCTACCCCGGTAACATTTAAATACTATTACAATGCAGAATATTCTCTGGCTTCCATTGGTCCATTTCGTGATTGTATTTTTAGGCCTCACTAGGGAGGGGTAAAGAGTTTTCAACGTGAAAAACTCTGCTCACAATTAATTATCTATTTCTGCCTTTCATAAGCTGATCAATTTTCTGCTGACCACTGCCTCTACGTCGTTTTCTCTTCACTTTTTCACAGCTTTTCTTGTCGGTAATTACAGGTTGGGTCATAATTAAATTATCAACTTCTGTTGACTTCTCGTTAGTTTCACTTTTATCCAACTCTGTGACTGTTGCTGGGGCTGTACTTGGAACTAGAATTGATTGATTATCGGCTTCAGCCAACTTCTCGTTGTTTTCATTATTGCATCTAGTTTTTTTTGCGTAGAGGATAGGGGGGGGGGGAGGAGAAGAAAAAGTTGTGGGTTCAAGAATCTTACTTATTTTCTCGATTTGTTTGCGCTTTACGTGAACATCTCGATCCTTGAATCCTAATTTTCTCGCCAATTCTTTTTGGACGCACAAATCTGGTTTCAACTTGGTGATGAAATGTCCATCCGCACACCCAAGGTTGGTTTGTCTCACTTTACTGGATTCGCTTGAATTAACTTGATAGAGGATCTTAAAATTAGAAGCATCTGCGCTGTGTCCTGTTGCTTGGATATGATGTTGGACTGCACTGTTGTACTTCGGCCTTAAGTATTCTCTCACTCTTTGACCAAGTGTTCTGGTTGTTTGACCAACATATGAAGATCCACACGCACATACAAATCGATAGATTACTCCTTTTCTTTTCAGCTTTGGAATTTGGTCTTTGTTTCTACCATTGATGAGCTTGGACGTCTTTGAGATTAGTTTCAGTTTTCTCCCAGGGAATGTTCGTTTGGTGATATTGGTTAACTTGTTAACTTCCTGTATATCTTTGTTATTGCGTTTGTACCGTTCCGCGTAATTTCAAGATCAAGAAAATTGAGTTTGCCTTCTTCTTCCATCTCATTCGTGAACTTGACATTTTGGTGGATTGTGTTCAAGTTTTGACAAATCTCATAACCGTCTTTGTCGCTGTCCATTACCAGAAAAGTGTCATCAAGGTATCTAACACATAGACTTGAACTTTCGATCAATTGCTGCATTGGGCCTTGTTCAAGGGATGCCAGAAAAATATCTGCAAGGAGTGGGCCAATAGGACTTCCCATTGCTACACCATCGATTTGCTTGTAGAACTGTCCACCAAATTTGAAATCAATATTCATCACGGTCATAAATATTAGTTCTTTCACTGTTGCTGGAGGAATACTACAAAGGGAAGGATATTTTGTTAATTGATTCAATATAAAAACTACCGTTTCTTTGACAGGCACATTCGTAAAGAGCGAGGCCACATCAAAGGAAATCCTTCTTACATCTTCGAAATTTGTTTCTCTGAGTTTGTTGACGATCTCTCTCAAATTAGCTACGGAATATTCACAAACTTTGTTCCTCAAGGGCATAAGTTTAGCGTTTAACCATTTTACAAGGGAATGTTGTGGACTGGCTGACATATCAAGTATTGGTCTGTACGTTAAGTCTATTGACTTATGGACTTTAGGGAGTAGATAAAGACGACTGATATCAGCATCACTTTTCCTCATTGAACTTGCTTCATCTGAATCTATTAAACCTTTTTCTTCTAAAAACGTTATCTTCTTACACACTGCTTTTGTAAAACCTTTGATACGTTTCTCTGCTTCGATCGCATCAATTGGACGGAATCTGTTGCTGTCTGAAAGAAGAAGTTTTCCCTTCAGGAGATAATCTACTTTTTCAATTAGAGCTATACCCGTTCCTTTGTCGAGGTGACATAATAATACATTTGGGTTTTCTCTTTGACTTGATAAGGCTTGATAGTGGCACTTTTTCAATTTCGGAGCATCTGGATTTATCTGCTTGAATTGGGTCCAAGTATCTTTCACAACTGAATTGAACCGTTCTCTATCCTGACTCGACGTTGCTGTCAATTTCTCCGTCAATGTGATAAAACTTTCAAAGCCAATATCGGTCTCGACATCTTGTTTAGTTAGATTGGGCATGCAGAACTTTGGGCCAAGGCTTAGTACTTGCATAGTTGCTTTATCTAAAACTAAATCAGTAAAATTAAAAACATTCGATTCGTTGTGGGGCTTCGTATATTTGACCGACTATATAGAAACTTTCTACACGATCCAGTGATAATTTGAAGAAACACACTATTATTTACGAGAATGACAGCGTAGATGTACGGGTGAAAGAGGAATTCTTTATTAAATTATACAAACCAAATCTATGCGTTGAGAAATATTAGTCATACAATTTTTGTTCTCCCCCTATTACTTATTATTATTATTACACATACGCACCAACTATCACAAAGAACATCACACACACAAGTTCTATAGAATGTAATGTAAAATCCTACCAGCTTTAAGCTATTAAGTAAAGAGAGATTTTTAGAGTATTGATTAGTTGATAAATAAAAAATATTTCTTGGTTATGCATTTCTATTAATGCATAAAAATATATAAATTGAAATAAATTAAAACAGTTTAATTTATTCCAAGGACAAAAACAATTGAGTGAGATATTATTCAAAAAAGTATCACGTATGATTTCTAATTATCGAGAGGAGGAAAAATAGTTTGTAATCAGAGGGGTTGAAGTGTTGATCGTCGGCTGGGAACTTAAAAGGGGGGTCGGATTCACTCTTCTCCACTTCACTGTGGGTCATGGAAGTTTTAGCAAATTGACTACATTTTTCTTAATGCACAAGCTAGGTTTCTCTTTGAGAATGAAGAAGGCTTCACGGGCTCTGAGCATGTGAAGGTTTGTTTGTATATGATTGAGAAGTTGTCTGGGGATACTTCCTTCTTGCAACTTGCCACGTGAAGTCTGACAGCTGTCTTCTTACTGTACAGGTGTTCATCTATCCTTTCTTCCAGGCGGCGTATTGTGTGTCCAATATATTGAGCTTTGCAAGCACATTGGAACTTGTAGACAACATGGGATTCTCTCATGAAACTTTGTCTGTCTTTAGAAAGATTATTGAAAATTTTCCTGGTTTTAAAGACTGCCTTTAGTTTTACATCCGGATTGGCTTACCTCAGGACTTCAATTGCCTTTTTCCTGTATGTTGCTGCTAAAATATCACCTTTGAATGGGACTGACAGGATTACTTCTGATGCAGCTGATGGAAGTATTAGCTTTTTTGCTTGATCCTTTTCCTGATATGATAGAAAAATGATTTGAACTGCATAAATATCAGAACTAAGCATTAAAACATCTACAAAATTTCATTAGGCTATTGTAAAATTCAGGAATCTGATATTAAAATCAATTTTGGAGCTTTGGGAATTTGAAAGAAGAATATTGCTTCATTGTGATTGGCCTAACAGTCCTCGAATACTAATGGTCCAAATGTAATGAGATTTGGAACAGAAATGGTATATATATATTGTGCCTAAAGTGTAACGAATGATGAAAGTGTAACTAATTACACTTTCAACGTTGAAAGTGTAACGAAAATATTTTTCCTCTCTGCCCCTTTTCGGTATATGCATGTTAGCGTATACGGTCTATGCTTATGCAATATACAAGTGACTTGCCTAAAGTGTAACGACAACATTCGACCCCTCTATCCTTTTTTGATGGGGCTTGTAATCGTATTTTTGTCTTTTTTTAATCAAGATAGTAAATTCAAAACTTCAAAATGTAATTAAATTTTGATTTACTTATTTGTAAAGCTATGGCTTCTCGTAATCGTACATAACCATATGTAATACAAGGGTCGGTTGCTGATTTCTCTTAAACAGGTTGAAACTGAGAACGAACAAACCAGGCATTCTCCTGACGCACACTGAATTTAAAATTGTTCATCTTTGTCATTGCTAAAATAAAGTCTGTCTGTGTGTATTTTACTCATTGCTATTTGGACCAACAAAATATGTGGAAAAACGTGTCTGCTGAATACAATGAAAATTAAATTTTGCTCATATCATTGAATATCAAAAACAGAATCTATAATTTTTCTACATTATATTCTAAATAATGTTCAGTATTATAATAATCATTTTGAAGTTTTGAATTTACTATCTTGATTAAAAAAAGACAAAAATACGATTACAAGCCCCATCAAAAAAGGATAGAGGGGTCGAATGTTGTCGTTACACTTTAGGCAAGTCACTTGTATATTGCATAAGCATAGACCGTATACGCTAACATGCATATACCGAAAAGGGGCAGAGAGGAAAAATATTTTCGTTACACTTTCAACGTTGAAAGTGTAATTAGTTACACTTTCATCATTCGTTACACTTTAGGCACAACATATATAATGACCGGAGTAATATGTTTCTCACTCTTTATTTCTCGTCTAATTACCTTAATAACCAACTTTATGCGACTAGAGATATATGAAAAGATTTTTGTATATACAATGAATACTACTATGAAAAAATTAATTCAAAAATTTTACCATTTAAAAAAAATACAAATCTACTATTATGTCATATGAATGAAAACGATGTAATACTCTTCTCATTTTTTATCAAGTAGTTTATCGCAGTTATTTTTTTTATTAAACAATTCTCAGATTATTTAATAAGATAATGCCCCTTATATCAGTTCAATCTCAACAGTTTAATGGTTTTTTTAAATATTATATTTAAGGTATGATCTTACCGTTGAAAAAAATTTTAATTTAAACCATATCGAAAATAGTTGAAGTGCCTTAAGGCAGAAATTTCATAAAAAAGATGACAAGATGTATGTGCGTATAGGTAGAAGGAGAGAAAGAAAGAAATTTGAAATTTTCCTTAAATGATGACTAAATTCCTTACTCTCAATACATCATATATGCAAAGATATTTTTGTAGAAAGAAAAAAAACATGCAATAAAATGGTGAGAAAGGTATTACTTCGTTTTTCATTCATATAGCATAATAGTAAATTAATTTTTTCATAGTAGTATTCATTGGAAATTAACAAATCTTTTCATATTTCTCTGGTCACATAAAGTTGATTATTATGGTAATTAGACGAGAAATGAAGAGTGAGAAACATATTACTTCAGTCACTGTATATAGTCAACTTCCATTTTCCCACAAGTCATGTCACTTTACAGAGCTTTTACCTGTAATCGAATTTACTTTTAACTTTAAAGTTAAGGGTCGAGCTTTCAAAGAAATCGTCATTCATATATACGATTTAAGCGAAGAATTATTATTTATTTCTACAACATACGCATAAATAAATTCTTTAAATTTAATCAAGATTATTTATACTGGTTATCCTAATCTACTCTCAATTTTCAGACAAAAAGATAGACTGTAAGTTTTTGTATTATTATTTGTAAATGATAGCTGTGTGCATAGTAAATAATAACAATGTATATCTCTGTTCAAATCGCATGCAAGAAATGAAAGCTTAGTATATTATGGAAAGAAGAAGATGATGCCAGTTATTTCACAAATAAGGCCTTTATTTCGGGCATACTCATCAGTGTGATACATGCCATATAAATACATATTTGCAGAGAATTACAATTAAAGATTCATTGGTTAACATTTTCTTTTGATTCTGGTTGCAGCAAGCAATTGCAGCCTTCCAGAAGAAAATTTCCATTGCATTCAATGAAGCCTACCCGAATGCAAGCCTAAGGTTCATATATAAAACGAACAGAATGTTTTAAAATTCTACAAAAGACCCCATAGATGACTCCAAGACAACACATGTTGTGTACAAATTTAAATGTCCATGTGAAGCGGTCTACATCGGACATACAACAAGAAGACTGGAGGACAGAATAGACGAACACCTCCACAAAAGTCAAACGGCTGTAAGAGAGAGACTCAAATCATGCAAAGCCAATGTTTCCCCTAAAAACTTTGAAATTATTTATAAATCCAACGGAAACACCAATTTGTTGAAAGGAGCCGAAGCTTATCTCATAAACTTAGAAAATCCTAATCTATGTGTACAAAAGAACCATGTTAAGCCAATGAATCTTCCAAAGGCAAAACCAAAAATCCTATCATCCTCCCAACCCCCCTCAAAGAAAAGAATGAGAGTCGAAGTAGAAGTAAACAGACAAATTACTGACTTCTATACTCACACACAATGAAGTGTTAACCAATGAATCTTTAATTGTAATTCTCTGTACTTATATGGCATGTATCACACTGATGAGTATGCCCGAAATAAAGGCCTTATTTGTGAAATAACTGGCATCATCTTCTTCTTTCCACATTATGACCACGGTGACTCAGCTCAAAACCGATGTTCATAGACATCTTTCAGATCAAATTAGTATATTAGTTTATGGTTGCTGAATTGAATTTCGGTTATAAACAATAAATAGTCCAAGTATAGAGCAGTCAGATTTGTTTTGGTGTTCATAGAAGGGAATAAATATTTCCTAATATATTTATCTTCCTTGTCCTTGAAAAATAGCTGTTAAAAACAAGTATATATAAAATATTCAAGATAAAAGCAAAATTTAACAACAAAAATTTATTTAATAGAATTAACTTTTATCATTTATATCACCAAAGAAACATTTATACGTCTTTAGGGTATGAGAATGACTTTTAATATCATCAGTCAGTTGTGCAAACGGTGAGAGCATTTAAATAAATAAGAAAGGATGCCGAGAAAATTTATTTCAGGCATACTCTTCAGCCTCTTACATGCCAAATATATAGTAAAAAACAAAGAAAAATATAAATAAATCTGATTGGCTCTCATAATGATCAGGGTTGGAGGGCATTTGCATTGTCTGTCGAGTTATCACATTGTCATAATTGTATGGCTTTTGAGATGATTGACACTACCCACACTAGGGTGGGTCACATTTCTCATGCATATATGATATGAAAGTATACAAGGTCAGGCATAAACTTAGAGTGTAGTGTAATCTTTACATATGGGGTCTGTGTAAAGTATACATTGTATATAGCATTGATCATCATGATAACAATAATAATGTTGGAACACATGTAATAAGTCAGGGATACTATAGATTTCACTCTCAATTTTGTTGGCTGAAGTATTTGGTAATTTTGTTAGAGTTATTTTCTACATCTGAACGCCTCATTCTTTTCCTTGATTCTTGAGGTTGGCTACTAGCCTGACCTGAGGATGCATTTCTATTGTTCACATTTGGCCAATTAAGACCAAGCGGTTTTATTATTTTCTTCTGTTTGCATAGGCTAGGGTTTTCTTTCTTGATGAAGAAGGCTTCGGCGGTTTTCAAAGTATTGACATTCTTCCCAGTTTGTCTATAGAGGATATAAAAGTTCGATGGGGAAGCTTTTTTGTTACATACTTTAACATGATCTCTTATGGCCGTGTTACCAGTGTAGAGATGTTCCTCAACTCTGTCTTCTAGTCTTCTAGTTGTATGTCCAATATACTCTTCTTTACAAGGACATTTGAACTTATAAACTACAAATGACGATTTACTATAATCCAATAAGTCTTTAGATTCATTAGTAAACATCTTATTTGTCTTGAAAATGAATCTGACTTTCTTATCAGGAAACGATGTTTGGAATATCTGGTTCACTTTTTGTTTCAAGAAAGTGCTGTGGTTGTCCCCCATGAAAGGCACTCTTAGATAAATGTGTTGGCTCTCTTCCTCTTCTCTTTTGTCCTCATCATTAGAATCCATATTATTAAGAATGAATTGTCTTGGATAATTGTTGCTCATAAATACCTTTATGAGTTTCTCTTTCTCCTGTTCCCAATTCTAATCCGAAACAAGCTTTTTAGTTCTAAATAAAATTTTCTCGGCATCCTTTCTTATTTATTTATACGTCTGTATTTTGGTCTTGTCAATCCAAGCCCCACATAGCAAATCTTCATTGATTTTCTCTTTTCAACACATTATCTATGAAGTCTCCAGGATAGCTGTTACTAATGAAAATGTTCTTGGGGAAGTCTTTTTCCTCTTAGAGGCATTCGAAAGAAACTTTTTTTCCAATCTGTTGAGAAGTGATGTTACCAAACCCTTATTCGCTGCTTTAGGCGAGAACGAGTAGAAATAGTTCACCAGTGGAATTAGACATTTTATTAATTTATCTAAGTGGAGGACCATCATTTTGTCTACATAATAGAACTTCTAAGTATGGCTCTAAATTGGTATTTCAATTCTCAAATTTTATTAACAAGGAAGTGACTAAGTTTGATTTAAAATATATATATATCAATACATATCAAACAGGAGAACCATGACGCTCTAATTTCTAATTCTTCTATAAAAATGCGGATGATGACCGCACGAATATGTAGGTGATTGAGAACCTCTTCAACAATAACTTTAAACCAAATCTGTGTTTTCAGAAAAATTTATCTTATACGTGTGCATAGGAAAGAAGAAAATATATGCATCTGTCAGGCTTGAGTAAAATTTATTCTCACAAAACACGCTGCAAAAACTGGAATGTTGTGTGTACATGCTTTTACATATACCTTTATAAATTCACAGGATAAAAGATATGTTGTGAGTATTTCAAAAGAAAAATCATATAAAATAAATATTCAAATTCAGATATATTATACATATATTAATATAAGCATTAAAAATCAAAGTAAATTTTAATTGACTGAATAGATCGGTTCATCTAAATCAATATAATGATACCTCAGATACATTTACCTACTCCCGGCATAAAGGTCAAAAGAATAATAATTTTTTGATAGATAAAGAGAATGCTAGGGTTAAGGGAAATCGATAATGGTCGCTATTAGGTTTTTGGCTTAAAGATGATAGATTACTCGATTTGGGTTAGCATTCGAAAACTCCCAACTATCCAATATTATTACAGATCCATTCAGTTTTCTAAATTTAAAATAATTAGTGACAAGTAAAATCTATCCTTCTGTTCTTGTCAAATACAATTATTCCTCTTTCTTTTCAACTTTTAACCACAAAAAGTTTATAATGTATTCTAACAATTATAATGTAATCTAACAATTTTATTTTCACATGAACTCCCTCATATAAAAATGCATTGTAAACTCAAATTATAATAACAATTTTAGTTTCTCACTCGTGGAATGTAGTAAAAGAGTTAAAAGTTAATTTTGAAAGGAATGGGAAAATGACCTTGTACAAGGTCTCCCTAATTACATATGATCCAATCAAAGAAAAGGTGAATTGTATATTAAACTAATTAATAATCGAATGATAAACCAACTTATAATAATTTACAAAATAAAAAGTGAAGATTGCCCAACAACGAGATAAAAACAAGGTTGACAGTTCCAAATCATTCCTCACATCAGAAGATAGAAGAAATTATCAGATTGAGAACAAAAATTATTTCAATTTGGTTTCCTCGCCTCCACCTACTTGAAAAAATCTGAGAATCAGTCAATCAAGTCAAAACGAATCAATGGAAAGGCTGAAATTAATTCATTTTAATAATATGCATACGTTAAGGGGATAGAGTCAGAAGAGATTCGGCTTAATCAGTGAATTACACTTCTGTTTTCTCCAACCTTCCTCATGGGTTCAGAAACAAACAATGTTACTAGCAAAATTTCAGCTTCTTTTCTGATTCAGTGAGTGTGTTTTCCAAATATATATGTTCTCTATCAACACTGCCCTGACTTTGAGTCTGTCTAGAAGAGCAATGATCATTTTTGAGATTAGGAAACAAATGTATTAACGATTCATTGACTTTATTTGCAAACTATTTTCCGTTGTCACTTTGAAAGATTTTGGGGGCTCTAAACGAAGCGAATATTCAAACTAATACTTCTGAAACAGTTTTTGCTTTTTTATCCTTTTAGGAATATATTTGGGAATATTTAGTCAAATGATCTTGATAAACTAGAACGAATCAATCTACTACGAATTCACACACTTCAACGTTTGGAGAACAATAACTGTTATGCCTCAAAACTTCCTTGGCAAAAAAACAAAAAAGAAACTTAGATCATCTAGAATTAAAACCGAACAAACATCTCGAAAATAAATTGAAAATTCCTGCTCAATTACTCACGGGAGGAGAATTCTTGATGAAACACGTGCACAAATATCATCACTCACATCACTAACCTATGCTCGGATTGAGAAAACCCCTATAAATGAAATTAAACACAAACCTAAAATCAGCTATTATCAAATGAATAAATACTTGAAGTTCTCTCAAAAATTAATACTGAAATTGATACAAATCCTTATATAATTCACACTTTAGTCGTCTAAAGTGTAACGAAAAAATAATTACTTTTATTTACCCCTCTACCCTTTTATCAAGGCCTGTAATCGTTTATCGAATGGAAGTGGGAAATTTATAACTCAAGAAAAAATTAGATAAATATTTGAAGTTCTATTTATTTGTACAGCTATTTCTGCTATGACATTTCGAGATTCAATTTTCTGCATTTACAAGCTTTGGTTTTGCAGCTGTTGTGCAGTTACATATCGTAAATCCCTGACCCTCAGATCTGGACTGCTTAATACTGGCAGTTCTGACACAGAGTTTTATTCCTGATTCTTCAGACGGATATATGAATTTCTCCTGCACAGTTTGAAATTGGAGACGAGAAAACCAGCCGTTCAAATCTCCTTTCTTCTTGCTCGGACGGTTCATAACACATGACTGGCAGAGGGATAAATAAGATGAAATTTATTTCTGACTTATATTAAAATAATATTTGCCAACTTCATACCTTTATGGCCAATAGATTTGTGGCATTGATCGATGATTTCGAAAATTTCAGAGTATCTTACATAATACCTTTTTTTCTTCCTTCGTTATCTTTGGAAAATATTCGTTGTTTTTGATTTACCAGTTCAACACCTTTTTTCTTCCTCAATCTGTATATCTGCGTATACAGAATAGATGATGCAATATGTTGAGTATTTTCAATGAACAATTGAAAAATGGGGTCTCATTTGTATTCTTAGCATAGACATTTCGTTGTATGAAAAAGAGGGGTCTCTAAATAAACAATTGAATTAGAATTACATAGTCATTTGGGTGTGTAGATTTGACATTGTAGATTAGTGTCACAACCCCTTTTTTATAAGAATGTATTGTGTGGTGATAATTAATCCCAATGTGAATCATCATTGCAAGGTTTTTGATTTGAAAAGGGATTTTAAAAAAAGATTTTTAATTTGTGAAACTCAAGTTCATTTAGACAATTAACCTACTAGCAAAGTGTGGTCACTGGTAATTACTATATCCATGTGAACTCTAACTTGATGGAGATTGTCTTCTCACACCTAGATGTTAGAGTTCGGATAAGCAAGTGTCAATTCCATAAGAGAGTCGAATAATATTCAACTCACGATGGCAGATGTAGACGCGTTTCGTCCTCATTAGGACTCGTCAGTACACCATAGCCAGGATTCGAACCCAGGTCTTCAACGTTGTGAGGCAACGCTTATGGCCACTAGGCCAGAACATATTGCATCATCTATCAGACGAGACTATAGTAAATCCTCACCCTTTTTAACTTTGATTGCTATTGATTCATTCTACATTCGATTCATTGTTTTGTATCGTATTTATGATTTTTCCCAAATATCCATCAAATAAATCAAAAATGAAACTCTTTACTATCTCTGAGCAATACCAAATCATCCCTGAATTTGAAGATTCTTTTATGGGTTTCAGATTCTTCGTCCATATGAAGGGAATAAGTATATCTACCTTAAAGCGGTGGATTTAAAAAGGGTGAGGATTTACTATAGTCTCGTCTGATAGATGATGCAATTTGTTGAGTATTTTCAATGAACAATTGAAAAATGGGGTCTCATTTGTATTCTTAGCATAGACATTTCGTTGTATGAAAAAGAGGGGTCTCTAAATAAACAATTGAATTAGAATTACATAGTCATTTGGGTGTGTAGATTTGACATTGTAGATTAGTGTCACAACCCCTTTTTTATAAGAATGTATTGTGTGGTGATAATTAATCCCAATGTGAATCATCATGGCATGGTTTTTGATTTGAAAAGGGATTTTAAAAAAGATTTTTAATTTGTGAAACTCAAGTTTATTTAGTTTTCATTAAGATTAAATTATGATATAATCATGGAAATTTGCAATAATTTATAGTTTTTGAAGCTCTATCTCATGAGACTAAAATTATGACTATAGTATAACCACAAAGCTAACTTCTATTAGAAATGACATGTTTAAACTTTTAGCATCTCAAAACAAAAATGATTAAGTTTTAGAGACGTTTATATAAAAAAAAAATTTCCTATTTATTAAATTAAGTATGTAATTGCCGATGGAGTTAGTTTTGAAAAAACTCCCCAGTTTGATATATAACCCAAGTACGATAGATAATTTGGGCAGAATGGGAAAGAAAACGGGTCCTTCACCTGTTTATTACTCGAGAAGGTTTTGTGTCCAATTGACAGTATATTTTTACTCAGATTAAATGTGTCCCGTCGATTTTTGAATTCAAGTTTGGAAATCATGCTCGACCAATAATTAAATACTGATCTGCAGTATGGAATCTAAAATTTGATAAATGTTCAAAGAAAATTCGAACTGCATTCAAACGATTCAGACTTCCAGCTCCGTTCCAAACTAACCTGAAATTATCTAAAAACTGTTTAAGACTTAGAAGAGAATTAAAATCGCTCACTTTAAATAAATCATCGCCGCTAGTCTAATCATCTTATCATCATAAGGTCTACGTAACAAAATTCTAGTATTAGGTCAGATGAAGAAACTTGCCATTTTTGATAGATGCAAAAAATTTTTTTTAAAACTTACCCGTTCAGTCGAAAATTTAAACATGATTGAATTCATAAAGGAATTTTGAAAAAGCTATCATATCTTATTATCTGAATTAATTATGCTTATAAAGATAACATGTGTACTGTTAAATATAAATTAATAAAATCATTAGAGAACAACATGAAAAGTGAGTAAAAGTTCTATTTTTCGAATTCTTTGATCTTTTGATCCTGAAAAATAATATTTAAATGTTTGCTCATAAAAATAATAAAAATCTAAATACCATATTAACTTTAAGAACACATCAAGCACTGTGAGTAGTAAACTATTTTTGATCTTGATATATAGAATTATTTCAGATTTTCGATTTCATTGTACTGTCAAAATTGTTAATAGTAAAAATGTTCGCTAGATTTTGTTAGCCCATTGGTAACCATAAATAATAATGGAACTATTAGAAAAGTAGGTATTTCTGATAAATATAAAAAAATAGAATCTGAAAATTCTTCTTATTTTGGATTCGAAATAAATGAATACTTATCAAATGGTAGGATAAGAAAAACAACATGCTTTTATCAAGTAGTCCATGATAGGTTACATCTCACTGACAACTAAAAGTCTATGTAAATGTAAAAATCATGCTTTGGGAAGAATATTTTGGGTCATTGTCTTATTTTAAGACACTTTTTGTATAATCAACTTTTAGAAGTTCTTAAAGAACTCTTAAAAATGGGTTATTAAGGAGTTAAACTGTCCCAAAAATGATTGAATTTTAACTTTAAATGACTCTAGGTATAGTTAATTTTTCTCGATTCGAGGTAGGCTTCGCCAAGATTTCGATCAGTTTCGTCTACAAAAAAAATTTCTCTCTTTTTCAGATGTTCTTATTTTTTACCTTCTTCTCATTTTATGAGACTTCTTCACGCAGGATCTTGTTAGCTATTCTCATGGGAAAATGAAGCTCTTACTCTTCGCTCACACAAAATTAACATAGTTTAAAGCTAGTAAATGTATATTTTTCGAAATCAAAATCTTTGCTACGAAATCAAAATATTAAATGAATTATGGATAATTAGTTTAAGAATAACTAGTAACTAATATCTTAGATCTAATTGAAAATATTAGATAGCTCACAAATGTTTAATTTTTAGGCAAAATAAATATATGTGAGAATTTATTTCATAATAATTCTTCATATTATTCCTTCGAAACGAATAAATAAGGTTTATATGAATTTATAATTCCGAATAAAATATTATCTTATTTTGGTTGCCAGTGTGAAGGTTAATAATATTACACTTAAATTCTTTATTATAATAAAATAACTTTTCGGCCCTCTACTCATGATCAAGTGCACGAATCTTACAATTTTTCTTCAAATTCAGCTGACTTTGAGAATTTATTTTATGCTTATTCAAAATAAAAATTTTCTAAAATCTTAACCGAAAAAATCGTCTGCTAATTCTCTACCACCAACAACTTTTTTCAGAGACCTCCAATTATTTCTGAGCAAGTTTGGTTGTTTTCTGGTTGAAATCATTGAAGTTTATATCATTAGAAACGGAGTTTTGAACTGATTATTTTTAATACAAAATATGAACTCTTGAATTGAAATTGGAAAAAAACTATTTGAACAATAAGAGGAATTTGCATATGCTGAGAAATTTAATATGAAGCCGTTTTAAAAGTCTGATGAGATCCGGTGAAATATAAGCTTGATCAGTAAATAATTCTTCATAAAGATATCTTCGTCATTAGAAATTATTTTAGAAGAAGCCCGGGATTATTTTCCACAAAATTGGAACCTATTTTCTCATGAAATTCGTTTTCTAGTTTGGGAGACCTTCTTAGCATGTGCCCTTGCACAATGGACTAAACCTTGCAAACTCCCTTATTATTTTAAATTAGCACAAAATTAATCCTGAAAGTTGGCTGAAGAGTTGGTTGAAGAAAACATTTTAAATTCGTGCACATACTCATGAGTAGAGGTTCGAATAGTTTTCGATCAGGGAGTCACACTTAAACTGTGAGTTGGATATATAACGCCTCTCGATAGCTCTGCCCGGTTCAATGTTTTCTACTTATACTTTGAACCTACATCAATGAACAATAAAATTAGAGAATTTTTCAACCATGAGAGTGAAACAATATTTATGAAACCTTCATTATATTCAATGTATATTGTGTCTCGCTTATTATAAGTTCTAGATTCGATAAAATATATATTTTATTACATTATTATTTAAATTTTCTGATCGTTCAAAAATACCCTAATTTATTTAATATTTTGATTTTTAATCAATCAAAAATTAAAAGATACAGTTGATTTCACACATGATGAGGCGAGTTAATCTCTCTGCCTTTTCATGATTTTGTTTTATACTAATCTGGTTTAATGCTAATAATATTTGTCTATTACAACAACTTATGAGAATAGACTTTCCATCTCAACACTGTTCGTTTCATTATTTCAGTTCTAAATTGGATTTTCATCTGAATTCTCAAATTTTTAAATAAACTTAATCGAAATCGTATCCATTTCTAGTAGCATTAATAATATATAGAGCGTCAAACAAGAGTAAATATTTCATTGCTCTAGGTCCACAAGACCAACACCATCTGATTTAGATTGTGAAGTTCTTCAACTTGCCTCGCCTATATGTAAAAATATCTCCATAGCTAGAAGCTAGAAGAGCTCAAAGTCGGAATGATTCATTTTTAGATTTCATTTGAAAATGGAAAAAAATATTTAATTCCAATATTACCCCCGTTTTTGTTTACTGATGACGTAGTCGAGACATCTTATAACCATCCAATGTAGTAACACCCCTTTGAGAATTTATGATTAGATGAATTACTTTGTAAAGGCTTGTGTGAAAATGGGGGTTGAAAAGTGAGTATATTTTTCCATTTTCATTTGAAATCAAAAATGGAGGTTTTGAGCCTTGGACCGAAATTTTGCATTCCAAACAGAACAAAAATGGAAGTTGAAACGGACATTGGCTTTGAAACATTCTTGGACCGGACAGATAGCATTACAGCGAGCTCTGATGAGGCTAGAAACCGCTTCAACACAGTGACAAGAGCTGCGTGGCAACAATTCAAACAGAAAAATATAGACTTTTCGTTTCTTACGAAAAGCCATTTTCAGGCCCTCAGTAAATTAAGAAAAGACCCGGAAATCCTGTTATGTCATTTGGATAAAGGTACGGGTATTGCAATCGTATCCAAAAGTGATTATGTTCAGAAAGAAAAACTAATCTTAGCGGATAACTCAAGATTTCGACCAACAGAAGCAGAAACAGCTTCGAGAAGGCGATCTCAAAGAAGGTAGATTATCTTGTCGAGAGAGGATTCATCGATGAAACACAAGCACATATACTGAAGCCACAATCCAACGAAATCGGAAGGTTGTATCTTCTCCCTAAAGTTCAAAAGGATCTGACCAAAGGATTGAAATATAGGCCGATTCTCGACATGTCAGCAACTCCACAGCATAAAATTGTGAGGTGGCTAACTGAAACTCTAACGCCTTTGAGGAATGAGCTATGCAGATTCTCAGTTAAGAATTCAGTCTAATTTGTGGAAAAACTAAGGGATGTTGATTTCGCATCTTCCAAAATGGTTTTGTTCGATGTCAGTTCCCTGTTTACAAATATACCGCTAAAGGAAACGGTAAAGTTTATTTGTGAGAAGCTTAATGAATTTCCAACTATTTGCAGTGTCCCCCCAGATGTTATTTCCGAATTAATTTTGATGACGGTTCAAAACATTGACTTCAATGTTTTGACGGCTATTACTTCAAGCAAATAGATGTGTAGCAATGGGCATTCCAATCGGTCCACTCCTTGCGGATATGTTTTTTGCTTCTCTTGAAAGTCGTCAAATGAGTTGCCTTATCAGTTCCTCCCGTCTGTATGCGCGTTATCTTGATGAAACCTTCCTGGTCCTTGACGAAAGAGATGATATTGACGGAATTCTTTCAAATCTCAACTCCATGCATCGCGGAATCGAATTTACCAAAGAAGACGAGGATGAAAAATCATTAAATTTTCTTGATGTTTTAGTAACCAAGGTCAATGAAATCGCTCAGACGAGGGTCTTCAGAAAGGAATCAATACCTTTGCAGTTATGCCTTTCCTTAGTTTCAGTCCTGTATACCAGAAGAAGAGCTTGGTGAAGAATGAGTTCCTAAAAATTGAAAGATCAACGTCTGAGGTGAACAAAATGAAAGACGGGTATCCTGAGGCTTTCATAAGAAAACATTCAGGTATTAAACAATAAGCTCTTCGAGATAACAAAGAAGGCATTTCCAGGGCACAAACTGTAAATACCCAGAAACCCAATGCAAGCGAAGTTAGAGTGATAATTGAACAAAATGAGCAAGTAGTTGAATCTACGCCTACCCTAAATGATCTCCAGTCTTCGGCCCCAGTAACAAGTACAATTGAGATCGAAAGTGAAAATTCAGACAAGTCAACGGTAGTTGATAATCTAATTAAATCTCAACCTGTAATTAGCAGTATTCAAAGCAAAAAGAAGGCTGCACCTGTGATTATCAAAAGAGGTAGAAAACGTAAAAGTCTAAGTGGGCAACCAACGATGGATAGATACGTGAGGAGGAAACAATGATCGTGGATACTAGCAACCAACCATCCCCTGTTGTACTCTGGAATGATAGAACCAATCAGAGGATATTATTGTACATTTTATTTATTATATATATCTAGCCGGTGTAATAGTCTGACAAGATCCGGTGAAAAATAAGCTTTATTACTAAATATCCACTTGACTTCCAAATCCTCTAAATGAGTCTCTCATTTGAAACTGAAAATATTTTCGAAGAAGCTCGGCAGTTCTTTCCCAACAAAAATGGATCGTTGAGCTCTTCTAGCTATGGTGATATTCTTACACATGTTTTGTATCAGCAGCGCACCTCTCTTTCTTATCTTTGAATAATTTATTGAACGCTTAGTCTTGAGTCATTTTATTAATCATGTCATATTTATAGTTTTTTGAAACTCTAATTTATTGAATTGAAATTAATAATCTCGAGTCAATTCAATACATGATGAACAGAGATAGTAAATACCAAACCTTAAACTATCACATTGATTAGTCAATAAAAATTCAAGTAGATAAAATGAATATTATTTTCTTCTTCTGCCCTAAAATTGAAAAAAATAAGAATAGTGTATGATCACTAGGCCCTTTCGGGTTGTTTCTATTATGGAGTTTTTATGCAGATAGGATTGTTATTCTCAAGATATATAATTGAAAAATGAATCACGGGGGTCTCTTCCAAGTTTGGCTCACGGGTATGCTATGCATTATATTCACTTTACTTGACAGCAGATATTCAGATCATTTATATGGGAGAGAATATTTTGTTGTGAATATTTTTATTTAACCATAAATATGGCATCATCAATATAAACTTTTTCACCATCTGATTGAAACTTCGTCTGAAGTAGGACTGATTTTTTCCCTTTTTAAAAAGTTTAAAAATATATCTATTGAAATGTTGTTTTCTGCAGTTTCATAAAAATCAATTCACTTTTGTTTCTGGTTCAACCTTATTTCAGTATAATGTTTCAAGGATCAGACATGATTTTAAATTGATTGATGCATTAACCCCTCATTTCGAATCTTAATTCCATTTTGTAAGCCGACTCATCATTTCAAAGATAATAGAGGTTGATATTGGCATTTTTTGGCTCTAAAACCAGTTATCTTGTGAACTATAAGAGATATCGAGCAGGCGATTGCATATTTGAAATCTACGGCTATTGTTTTTTGATAGAAAGTTATTTTATTTTTTTCTGAGACCTCAGCAAATAGGTTTTCAAAAAAACGTTAAAATATTTTTTTGAATATTTGACAAAATTTTCAAAAATTCACCCTTCTTCAAGTAACTATGGTGTGCATCAGTGAAAAGCTATCTTTATGGATTATTCATATTAGCTTAATAAATTTCCTTTCTAATGAGGGGTAAACAAATTGTTTTAGGTATCTTTCAGTTAAAATTATCGCTCAAGAAAGAGTTGTTTTCCACTGGTGGAACAATGGGGCATGAAGGGTTAATATCCTTGCAAATCGTCTGGTTCAGTTTTCTTCTATAAATTGATTTGAAAGATCGGATGTCTCCTGCGTCCAGTGGTTGACAAACAGAATTACAATTTGTTGGCAAAAAATCTATCTATAAGGAAGGTTAGAGAAAAATAGCGTATATTTGATCGATAAACATTATATTTCGCCGGTTCTCTTCAGACTCTACCACGGTAACATTAAACTTTTGAAATATTATTTTTAAACGTTCTTAGGTTTGAAACAGACAATATATTTTCTTATTTTAATATTGGATAACTCTTCATCAATATTATGACTTTTTTTCGATTATCTCGAATCAATTCATGATTCCATTCAATAAGGATTTTCTGTTGAAATATTCAACTAAATTATCTGTAACACTTTGATTCACCAGATGGCTTAAAGATAAAAATTATTTGATCTCTCTTATGAATTTAACTTTAGATTCAAATACTTTTCTAGATGCCATCTTGTTATTCTTCCAAAACTTCTTTAGATAGAGGAAAGATGCACTGTATTCAGTCATATCACAAGATGAATCAAGTTCACTAGTTATTCAACTTAGATATTGACAGAATTCAATGAAGAACTCATTGTGAGGCCCCTGTTCCACATAAAGTTGGTTTAGTAATTGGCCTAGGAAAGAGGATAAGAAGGATAGTGAGTCCAGAGGAAATACCTAAAGAAATAGAGAACACGAAGATATGTTTAATGGAAAACGGTTATCCTAATAAATTTGTGGACAAATTTATCAACTTACCAGTCGATAGAGATGTCGTTGAAAACACAGATGAAGTTGAGAAAACCAACATTTTCATGAAACTTAATTTCAAAGGAGATGGTTTTAGCAATGATTTAAGAAGAAAGTTAACTGATCTCATCAATCAACATTATAACAACATACAATTGAAAATTGTATTTAAAACTCAGAGATTATTTAACCTAATTCATAAAGATTTGCTGAAACCTGAAGAGAAAACTCTATTGATTTATAAATTCCAATGTGACTGTGGAGCTACTTATATAGGTCGTACAATTAGGAAGTTGTCAACTAGAGGGAACGATCATCTTAAGAAAGACACAGCGGTGACCAGGCATCTAAGACAGGACGGGCATGAAGCTTCAATTTCAAATTTTTCCATCTTATACAAAAATGCAGGGGATGACAGTACAGACGTTTGGGTGAAGGAGAAATTCTTCATTAATCGATATAAACCAAACTTATGTGTTCAAAAAAACTATTCTTATAATCTTCAACTACCTTGGCCTATGTGAGCTTTTTCACTTTTCTCTCCACTGTTGCTACTTATTGGAGAGTTTTGGTGTTTTTTCAGCTCACATTATATTCTGATTTTCTTTGACTTTTACTATTTCTTTCATAATTTGTAAATTATCTTCAATGAATTTTTAACTTATATCATTTTTAAAGTATTGCCACTGATGATGCTTTGTGAAATGTACATATGGCCTTCAATATAATCTTTTTTCTTATTCCCAAAATAATCAATAAATCTTTAGAATGACCAAAATGAGAAAAATAATTTTGCATAGTGATTAAATAGTCAAAATATTACAAGCACGTTGGCAGAATTTAGGAAAATAAGGTTAACGTGTAGAATTAAAAATGTTAAAATCTGTTGAGATGAGGTTATTGTAATTGGTATAGTTTTACTTCTGAATATATAGGTCTAAGGTATTCTTGGATTTATTCCGGATGTTTTTATTTAGAGTGAATTCTCTAAGAATTTTATTGAGAAATTACTAATCCGATTTAAAAAGTAATCAACCCTATACTATGAAGTAGGCATAATTTAATTAAAATAAAAAGTACTAGAGTTTTCTTTGATGATGTTTTTCCATAAGTAGAATTAAAACGAACTCATATTTGTTTGTGAATGATTTTTAATACCATTAGTTAGTTGTGCAAACGTTCAGAGTATAATAAGTAAAAAAGGATGCCGAAAGGGTGAGGAATAAGCGCTTTATTTCAGGCATACTCATCAGCCTCTTACATTGTAGATATATACAAAATAAAAATAAAACTTTGGCTCTCTCGGGGTAATCTTTATATTATCACATCGTCAATTGTTTTCTGGATGTTAGGTATGTTAATTGGTATTCCCACTCTAGGGTGAGAGTACCATTGGAATATACACGTTACATAAAAGTTATGCATATGTTACAGTATATTCTTAACCCCTTCGAACCCGTTAAAATGCAGCGATCGCCTAAAACTATTGATTTAGAGGTCGTATACGACCTCTGGGATCGAAGGGGTTAAAATTAGTTTTTATATAAATATCCTAGTATAATCTTAAAACCAGTACAAAACTAGTATATCCTTAAAATAATTAAAATTTAAAGAATATTCTAATCTCATACTGGGCTTGTCAAGTTTGTCTTTTTTCTTATTCAAAACTTTCAAGATAATATCACTATGGAATTGGTCACATTTATTTTTTACAGTCCTCCGAAATAAAAATTTGACAGGCTTCGTGAAAAACATTTTTTGTGTTTTTATCACTTTATCGTCTAGTCATGTCAAAGTCAGAAGAAGCAAGAGTAAGAGAAGCTTTCGAAAAATATTTGGAGGATTTGGATTTTAAACCAGCTTTTCTCTCTGTTCTAAAACCCATTTAAATTTATAATTTTTCTGCAATATCATCAGGATTCAAAGTCTTATAATGAATTATTTTGAAAATAATGTATTAAAATGATACTTTATTATAGCATGGTATTTTTCATTCATATCAATGATCTAAATCTACAATTTTTTGAGGTCTAGAGCTGATTTTCATGGTTTAACAGTTAGCTGAGCTCAAAAATACCCCTGTCAAAGTAATTCGTCTAATTGTAAAAAGAAAGATCTTTCATGTAATTCTAAGTGCCATCATTTCCTGTCTTGCTCAAATAAATAAAATTTATGAATTGGATATTTTGATCCAACTTTCATTACTTTCTTATGTGATAGTAATTAGGTCTCCAGTGATATCATCTTGAAAGTTTTGAATAAGAAAAAAGACAAACTTGACAAGCCCAGTACGAGAAGCGCTGTTATAGTTGTCTGAAATCTTACTTCTTCTTCTAATTCATTCTCGTTCTTTATTTGCTGACAAAGGTACTCCATACCCGTATTTGTTTCTAACAATATATTCATACATTGGGAATACAAAGTGCATGAAAATGAACTCATTTATCTGTAATCATGAACATAAGCATATCTTGTACTATATCATAGATGTATGCATAACTTTTATGTAACGTGTATATTCCAATGGTACTCTCACCCTAGAGTGGGAATACCAATTAACATACCTAACATCCAGAAAACAATTGACGATGTGATAATATAAAGATTACCCCGAGAGAGCCAAAGTTTTATTTTTATTTTGTATATATCTACCATGTAAGAGGCTGATGAGTATGCCTGAAATAAAGCGCTTATTCCTCACCCTTTCGGCATCCTTTTTTACTTATTGAACTCATATTTAGATTTGTTATGTATAAACTTTTCTAATAAACATGTTCAACCCCTTCGAACCCGTTACAATGCAGCGATTCCCTAAAACTGTTAATTTATAGGTCTGGGATCGAATGGGTTAAAATATTTTTCACAATTTAACTGAATATATTTTTTGCATAGAGAACAGTGTGAAATGTATGTTGCTATCATTAATAATAAGGGATAATTACAAAAGAAATGCATTTTTAAAATTCACATTACCTTCCTAATGAGTTCAGAAACAAAAAAAAGTAATATTCTTGATGAAGTTCGGCTATATTATCGTAAAAATAGTTTATATTTGTACTACTCGTTTTTGTCTCGAAAATACTCGAGCATTATGAGCAAACATGTTTGTATTAAATAAAAATTCTCTTTCATGATTAGAAAAGAGAATACTCAAATTTTATATCATTAAACTAGTGAAAATCTACTAAAAATAATAAAAATACGAGTAAAAATTCGCAACTAAGAATGTTATAAAACTAAAGAAATATCATTCACTTATTTTTTCTGTGTTCATTAGTATAATACGCAATTCCGGCATATAACTCTCGAGAATTTACTATTTCTCATTAGGCATTATAAATATTTCGTGAATACAGTGAGTTGCATAGATAACGCCTCAAGATATACCAAAATATAATCTGTTATTTATACCTCTCTGTCCCAATTTCATTGAACAATAATATTCGAGTATCCTATCAACCAATGAGATTGAAGTATGGTTTATCTCTATCCACTTTTTCTGTTTCCCAGTATTATCACGTTTTAGAAAATATGATTCTATATTTTACCAAGTTGAAAAGATAATTTTCTTGGCTTAAACAAGAAATAAAATTTAGTTCTAGCATCACGCATTACTGAAATAAAATTGCTAATGTTCAGTTTAGGAACGCAGGTTTTTAAAACTGTATTTAACCCTGCAATTAGTTACAAGTAGATTTGAGAACTCATTATTAAGAGTTAAACGATATTGAAATAGTTCAAAATAGAATCTTTATTAAAAAAAGCTCTTATTTCAGATACTTAATTTGTTTTTATCGGCACATTTTTACAATATCATTCATGGATATAAAAGATGTAAAATTTTGTTGAACTTTTATCAGCTGGATCGATATTTTGTCATTGTTGAACTGTGCTAGCGTTCGGGATTAATTCCAGTCTCAAAACAACATGTATGTGGAAGAATGATGACGATCATCAAATCAGCTAAGTCAATTGATAAGAATATATGGCATTGCTCACCTTGTCGGGCTAAAATTTCGATTAGAGATGGTTAGTTTTCCTTATCTAATATACTTTAGGAACCTTTTAACTAGGTTGTGAAATTTTCATCGAGCCAGCATTAAAGACAATTAGTTTATAAGTATGGATCTGAAATAGATTCAAAATTTAAATCACATCAATTATGAATGTAGAACCGACTATAATTATAATTTCATGAGTTCAGAGTTATTTTATTTCAGCGTAATGCTATAAACTTATTTTTTATTTCTTGTTTAAGCCAAGAAAATTCTCTTTTCAACTTAGTAGAATATAGAATCATATTTTCTAAAACGTAATCATACTGGGGAAAGAGAGTAGAAACAGAAAAAGTGGATAAGTAAGAACTATGCTTCAATCTCGTTGGTTGATAGGATACTCGAATATTATTGGTCAATGAAATTGGGACAGAGAGGTATGAATAAGGGATTATATTTTTGGGTAAAGTTATCTCGAGGCGTTATCTATGTGTTACAGTTAAAGTAATGAATTAGGGGATATCAAAACTCCATAGTTAATCTTGATAAACCAGAAGCTTTTAGTTAAAGTAATGAAATAATTAAATTTTCATTAACTTAACCGAAAATTCCTTGAAATTATACACGAAGCATGGTTTGTATATTCGATCTACTATCAATGTACTATATACATCTTATTCGTTGTATAATATGGGATATTAATATAATTATATTATCTGAATTAGTAGAAATATTCATTTCTTAGTGGATTTTGAAGACGAGTAATAAAGCTTTTATTTCACCGGTTCTCATCAGACTCTTACACTGGCTTGATATTTATACATACAATAATGAAAAATTCTCTAATGGGAATTGGAAGAATATCACAGGGAGGAGGGGTAGGGTATCACTGAGTTGATTGTCTTTTCTTAAGAAAGGGATCCAGTTGTAACTGACCGCTACATCTTTTCCTTTTGAATCGTTGTTTTTTAATTGCAAACTTTTTTGATTCAGTGATAATTAAAGGTTGGGTATCAATTTGATTATTAACTTCCCTTGACTTTTCCTGATTTGGATTTTCACCCTTAGCTGTTACTGGACATGAAGCGGGTACAATTTGAAGACTAATTGCAATAATTATATCAATTTAGAATATATTATACGGAAAGAATTTTGGTTTATTTTTTTCAATAAAGTAAAATAAAATCAAGCTTTATTCAAGTAATATATTTCATAGATATAATATATTTAAATCCTCATTTTTACTATAGTAATTTTACTTTAGTGATAAGAATATATCGCTTTCATTTCTTGGCATACTCATCTGCTTATACATGAAGAAAATGTATATTTTGGTCCAGATAGGAAAAACTATTAAAAATTAAATTAAACACTTGACCTGTAAAAAATCATACACGAAAAAACTTGAAATTAACCCTCTACTGGAAAATAATTTTTGAAAGTCTCTCCTTCTGTATAATTGCAACCAATTATCCTATATTTCGATTTCACCTATATTGACACTGATAGTAACTATTTCTAGAGCATCATTAATTTTTGAGTTTATTCCAAAATTAGCCCATTTTTTTCCAAAATTAGCGCAATTTAAAGGTTTTATTCCAAAATTAGAGCATATTTTTCTATTTTTTTCCAAAATTAGCACATATATTTCCAAAATTAACGTATCTAGTATATCGAATGCAGTATTCTCAATTTCCTGGCTGATCCAAATTAGTATTTTTTGGATCCGTTAACTTTCTACAAAAATGTTCATAACACTTGTTGCTATTCCTTTTAACAAAGGATTGACTAACTCATAACATCTCTTTTGAGAGGAGATAAATTTTCGTAAGTCTCCTTGAAATTCACCATTAGTAAATGAATGATACAAAGTGAAAGCTCGATTATACTTGAAAACAACGATTTCTGATTGGACCGAAATAAATTCACCAAGCTGTACACGGTACAGTGAACAATCCTATTCAGAACCAAAATAGATTTATCAGTGTATTCCTTAATTAAAATAAACTAAATAAACCATACAACTATAGCAGCTACAGTTTGAAAAAAATACTAATTAGGCAAATATAAGGGGGTGAATAACTTTTTTATGAATAATCTTAATTTTGTAATCATTTACCTTTGGAATAAATATTAAAAATATGCGCTAATTTTGGAATAACACCTCTTAAAAACGCTAATTTTGAAATAACACCTTTAAAGTGCGCTAATTTTGGAATTAACTCTTTTTTTCTCATAATAATGTCGATATTTTTCAAAGGATTAAGCAATATATGTAAGCAATTTTTTCAGCCGGATTTCCATCATCTCTTTGAAACTCGTCTCAGGAATTGTTCAACCTTCAGAAAATCCTTTTAAATCCTAACTATATCAAAGTAGCCATTCATTTCTTGAGGCTTAATACCTATGAGTAATGGAATATTTCAAACCAAATTTCTATTATGTTGATTTTTTAATCAGGACAGGAGTTCACAATATGATATGAGACTAATATTATTTGTTCCTTTATCTACAGTACGACCTGAGACTTATCTATCTACTATCTGTTTCGATTTGAAATTCAAATATGTGGTGGGATATATATTACCTAAGCACCTATATCGAAATATTTATAGTAACCTTTGTAAGTATAGGTGCTGCACTATTCATTAAAGATATTACTAATAAGTAACAAAATTGAGCATAAAAACCTTAGAATTAAATTTATAAACTTATCGTAACATATAGTGACCGAAGTTATATGTTTCCCACTGTTTATTTCTTGTATAATTACCATAATAATCAACTTTATGTGACCAGAGAAATATGAAAAGATTTGTTAATTTCCAATGAATACTACTATGAAAAAATTAATTCGATATTGTTTACCTATTTATAAAAAAATTTAATATTATGCTATATAAATGAAAACGTAATGTCCTTCTCAAATTTTTATCAACTAATAACGTTTTTATGTTCGATAGTTATCATTATTCTGAATAAGTAGGGTTCAATGGATACTGGAAAAATACTAGTTTAAATTTAAAAATTGCCAAATCAATACTAGAAAGGATTAAACAGGTGGCTGGAAAAATCGTTGTCTAGATTAAAAATACAAAGAAATTGAATGAATCAGATTGAGTTGTTCAAGCGACATTAAAGAAACAATTTAATCTATGCTGAAGGAAGGTCCTAAAGATCTGTTTCTAGGATAATCAATGGTACTTTTGATCGAATGAACTAACTATACAAGAAAATCCTCGAATACGAGGATTGGAAGTTGGCAATTTTTTTTCAAATAAGATTTGAATAGTTTGAATAGCCTTATTTTATAACTAGGAATCAAAAAATAGCCCAACCTTAAGAGAACTGATAAAAAATTTAATTTTTGCTTGAGAAAATAAGCAAAATTATCTCTTTTCAGTTTCTCAGAACAAAAATGAACACAATTAATTATAAATATCTGCTTGAAAGTTCTTTATGGCCGTTAAAAGAGGTAAATTCAAATAAAAGATTGATCATTCAACTAGATAATGCCCCATATATCAGTTCAATCTAAACAGTATAATGGTTTTAGAACTATCAGATTTAAGTTAACACTAGAGCCTCAAAAAGTATTAGAATGCTTATTTTAACCAGCTATTTCCTCTGTTATGAAAACCATTTTAAACTAATAATTTTTCTACTATGTCATCAGGGTTCAAAGTGATAAGGTCTTTAAAAGTGAAGATAAGGTATTAAAATAATAATACTTTTATTTCATCCATATCAATGAACTCAATCCTCATTTTTAAGGTAGAGAGATGATTTTCATTGTCTAACAATTTGCTAAGCTCAAAAATAGAATTGGAGATAGTAAATTGGCTGGCTAAACTATACTTTAGGGGCACTCAATATTTTTATCCAGAAAGTCAGGAAAAAATTAATTTTTTGGATTCCTCTATGCAATGAGCTGATTAGTTTTGAATACAAAAAAAATTTCAGAAAAAAATTTAATCTGACCAAATTTGAGCCGTTTTTTGAATTTCGGAAATGTTTCAAATTTCCACTTTTTCAACTTTCAAATCCAAAATTTTTATCGATTTCAAAGATTTGAAGCAGTTAAATATTGATATGCAGGATCAAAATTAGACGAAGATTTCGATTTCGCCTGCATGTATTCACAGAAATTCGTCAAAACGGTAGGAAATCGAACCATTTGAATTTTTCGATTATCACGAGGTAAAATGATCCAAAATATAGAGATTAAACTTTTTCTTGGAAAGAGTAATTTTCTCTCAAATTCTACGGCCAAATTCCAAATTCTCCACTAATTTTGATCCTGAATATCAATATTTAACTGCTTCAAATCTTTGAAATCGATAAAAATTTTGGATTTGAAAGTTGAAAAAAGTGGAAATTTGAAACATTTCCGAAATTCAAAAAACGGCTCAAATTTGGTCAGATTAAATTTTTTTCTGAAATTTTTTTCGTAATCAAAACTAATCAGCTCATTGCATAGGAAATTCTCATCTTCATGTCAACTAGTTTTAGAATAATACATCATGTATACTTTTTATCATATTTGTATATAAAATGGTGTATAAAGCTTATACCATTCAAAGTATTCTATACTATACATAGGGATAGGATATATAATTGCCTTGAATTAATTTCTCATTTAAAGGGGGAGGGTGATTCACACTCAGTCCTCGTTTAGGATTGACAAAGTCATATACAATGATGAATATTCTGTATAAGTCTTAGGTTTTCATTTTAAAATTCATTCAAATTATATATGAACAGAAATATAACAAGATGGATAATAATAAGGTTCGATTCTCGGAGAAGGTGTAAGACTTACTGAATATTCCTAACTTAAGTATTATATGTTCTCGCTTTTTCTTTGAATGTGTGTAATATAAGTTTCTTTCTGAGTTATGAGATACAACTAGAGCTACTGTAGAAAAAAATTAATCACTCGTCAGATTAAACAATTCAAATTGGGACTGCTGTTTGACCAGTATTTGAATATCCTGCCACCAGATTAAAAGATCCCCCAAACAAAAAACATTCCTTAAATTTAGATCGCATTGGGATCTAACCAAGGATTCATGTAATGATAAGAACCTAAAACTTATACAGAATATTCATCATTGTATGTGACTTTGTCAATCCTAAACGAGGACTGAGTGTGAATCACCCTCCCCCTTTAAATGAGAAATTAATTCAAGGCAATTATATATCCTATCCCTATGTATAGTATAGAATACTTTGAATGGTATAAGCTTTATACACCATTTTATATACAAATATGATAAAAAGTATACATGATGTATTATTCTAGTACAAAGTTAGTACAAAAACTGAATTTCAGGCTTTATACTAACTTTGTACTGATTCAGGCTTTGTACTAGTAAATCTAGAGATTTACTGATTCAGGGTTTGCACGGTAACATATATATAGAAAAAAGTAAAACAGTAGAAAAACATGATGAAAGTAAAGTTTAGCCAATTGGATATTATCTCGATTTTAGATCAATTTTAACATTAATTTTTTTTCGAATTTTTATTCTGTTTACTTGAAAATAGTTCATCTAAGATATTTGTCGTAAATTAGCGATAAAGTATTTGAATTATACCTTAAAATCAAAAAATTGTACTTTTTAAATTTTTCAGATCTTAAAAAATTATTTTTAGGTAGTATTTTTTGAGGTAATCAATATCGAATTTATTTTCTCATAGTATTCATTGAAAAAATTGGATTCTCGATAACTTTAGTATACTGCTTTCTTATGAGAAGAAAGATTTTCTCAATGTTGATGAGACTTCTATGTTTTTACAAGATAGATGTCAACTCACACTTGATTTCAGCTCACGAAGCTGTCGTAGAACTAAACTTTCCATGAATAGGCTAACGGTTGTTGCTTGCTCTAACATGGTAGGAGACATGTATCCTGCTCTCATAATGAGTAAATTACATTAAAAATTCATTTTATCAATCTTAAACTATAAATCTTAAGGACACTCTAAAAAACCTATATGTTTCAACAATCTGATTCTCAGGACGATTTCAAGAATGGCTGGAAAATTTTGGAAACGCTTCACCTGAGAGATTTTTTCCTTTACTGTTGGATAATGTAACGTTTCATAGAGTTCCAAATGCACCTGCAAATGTAAGACTCTTTTTTCTGCCTCCAAATGCAACCTCAGTCTGCTGATCCTCGGATCAAGGCTTTATTGGAGATTTAAAATCAAGGTTGTTAAAAAAATTAGGAACAGAACATAGGTTTCAGCTGCTTATAATATGATCAAGCGAGCATTTGAATCAGTTTCTGGAACAACCATTAAAAATTGCTTTCGGGTGTCTAAAAACAAACTAGAATACAAATCAAATTCCTAGTTACGACACGAACAATAAAATTTAATAAATTGAATACTTACTTGTTACTTGTTAGTAATCTTGTTTATTTATTTTTGTTTTCAAAAAGGACGTAGAACGGACGAAATTTAAGTCCTAGATTGTACTACTTTAGCCCTATTCCTAAGTGACAGGAACATGAAGATTTTCTAAAAGATAGAAGATATTCATTTTCGAAAAAAATCTGACTGATTTTGTGTCCACACCACCTCCTTGATTAGATACCATCATATATAAAATCCTGATAATTTGAAAGATTACAAAAAAAACTATTATATAACCTTATATATCTAAAATCTAGTTTTAATGATTCGGATTTTCATGCTTAAGAGAAGAGAATCGTCAGTAAGTTCGGAAAATCTTAATCTGAAATTCCTGTTTCAATATCAGGCAGTCATAGACAAAAATATCAATACCACTATCGGATTCAGCGGGAAAAACTGATTTAGAACTGGAATTATAAAAAAATTAATATATAAAAAAAATTATATAGATTATTAAGCTCAAATTTGTCATACAGTGCATAATGTTAATAAGAACTTAACGTTTTAAACCTTATTTAATCCATCCAGTTTTAGTATTAACTTATCAATTAGGGTTTCAGATGAAATATTCTATTTTGATTTGGAGTTATCATTGAGGAACCCATCGTGAAGATATCTACTGCTCAGATCTTTCTTTGATTTTTTACTTTTTCTCATCCATTTACAGAATTTTCTCGCCAAAAATTGAATCATTCGAATAATGGATATGAAACATATTAAATTTAAATATTTTCTGAACTCATAAAGTAGGTTGCAGCGAATATATATGTTACATACAAGTCGTGAATCAGGAAATATAATAATTTCCAAATATATTTCGTGAATGTCACTTGTCCTGGTACATTTCATATATAATTTGTTTGACAGGATTTACTAAAATCAGTATATTTCGTGAATAATTTATGGTGGGGGTCTACTCTTCATCCTTAATGCCTTCAGGGACTTCATTCGAGAAGTGGGATTACGGATATCTCAATGATGATATAATATATTATATGACACTGGCAATGAATCTAATCAAAAGAAAACAGAGGGTTTGAATTATGTCAACCAAAGAGGTAATCAGAACCGTTTTCATGAAATGATATCTCAAAGGTGATCAACATGGGTTTAGTAGAGATGTGAGAGGAAAACTAACTAAACTTTTGAATCTGATATTTAATGGTAACCTTCATTAAATTTAAAATTGTTTAAATATTAAACTTTTTATTTTAACTTTGGAGCATGGAATAAAAAGAGCATGAAGAGAAAAATCCAAAGTTTAATTTCTGATTACATTGAATAAATTCAAAACTAGTATAATAGATTCAATCATCTTAAGATATCCGTTATCCCTCTCCTCAAATGAAGTCCATAAAGGCAATAAGAATGTGGAGGAGACATCCACTCTTAATCATTCATGAAATGACCTAATTTTAGTACAACCTGTTAAAAATTTTATTCATGAAATGTACTAGGAAAAGTGTTATTCACGAAATATACTAGAGAATTATTAGTTAAAGATTGATTATATTTATTAATAAGCATTATCCGTATGACTTTTATTTCAATTTTAAAGCCCAACATTAAATTTCCTCCATTGATAAAACAGGCATGAAATATCTCGCAACATGGAATACTATCCCTTAAGAATAAAGAAACAAATTGATTCAATCCTATCACTGACAAAGATTTGGATTTAATATTCAGAATTCAGTAAGCAAGCAAATGCAAAGGTGGAAATGTATTTTGATTGAAAAGACTAGCTTCTCATTTTAATAAGAACAAGTCTAGGCAATTTATCATATTTTAACAAAAAAATTTTGAAAGAATATTGGAAGAAAAGTAAGAACATGCATGCATTTTAAGATTATTATATTTTGGATTTTGTATAATACTTCATTAATGATCAAATCTTTAATTTTCAGAGAAGCTCTCGAGTTGTAAATTGTATTCAAAAGTTTACAATATTTTTATGTTACATATAATAATAATATATAACAATTGAGGTACTGGCCTCAAATTTTACATAATATAACATTCTATTATATTTTTTCTTAAATCGTTTTTTTCTGAAATGACTTCGTTAGGAAATTTTAATTCTTTCATAGTGGTGAAACAATTGTATGTAGTTTCTGTTCTTTCTTTATTCAAAAAATAAATATATATGAGTTCCTTCACAACTCTTCTGATTTTTAACTGTAGCTTATCTTTTTCCTTGATAGATTTGAGTGTTTAACATGGTGGTATTTCAGGACTTACACTCCATGAGATGGTCAAATATATATCTACAAAAACATGCCTAAACAAGCAAGAAGTTGAAAATTATTTGGTCAGAGAGGTGTTGTATTTTTCCAAGATTCAGTGACAGAAAGACGAGTGAATCATGCTTGAAATGTGAAACAAAAGTTTGTAATGATTATTTGAAAACTATTTGTGACAATTGTTGAATAAATAATTTATAAGCCAGAAGTTACTAGTGCTTTGAATTTGGGTCATTTAGGCCCCAGTATGACGAAATTGGGATTTTTGAAATATTTCGTTTGACGGTTGATTCATCAAAGATTGGTTTAGCGTATATGATACAGAAGAAAGTGGCAAACTATTATCATCATTTTCTTTAAAAAAAGGGATTTCTGGTAGAATATTAGCGAATCATATTTGGGTCATAATCAGCGCAATCAAATCTATGTTTGAAAACTGAGGAGAATTTAAAAAAAGATATTGGTTAACATTATAAATTTGTACGTCTGCGTTGATTACATGATAACGCCTTTTCTACAATGTGTAAAGACATGATAAACACAACATTTTAAAAATAAATTATTTCTCTACGCCTAGTGTATGCTTTTTTGCAATTTAACCCTCTCGGTGCCGATGGACATATTTGTCCATTTTCCAATTTTTTTGAACCTTCATTACTCTACCAGTTTGATAGGTTTCTAGATTAATTAATGTTTAAATTGAAGGTTTTTATAAAAATTGTGAAATAGTCTCAGCACCGAAAGGGTTAAACATAACACACATTTGCAAGATAGGCTATTCTATATATGGCTTGTGTCTCTCGCAATGACTTCTAGTAGTTCAGTTATGGCGAGAAGAAAGGGAGTCTAGTTTTTTTATATAACTTGATGTGAAATAAAGATTTTCTGCAAATTTTTGTTATGTGTAAATCGTATAAACAAGCATACAATAGGAGTAGAGAAATAAATGATTTTAAAAAGGTTGTTTTTCTCATGTATTTACACACTGTAGAGAAGGCGTTATCATTTAATCAACGTAGAGGTACAAATTTATAATGTCAAAAGGTCACGAGTACTTTTTTCAGAAGCACCCGCGAAAGATTTGCACCTTAAATAAAAATTCTACCTTATTTTCATAATCCGAATTTCTATATTATCAAGAATTTTCTCTGTAAGATAATCCTTCACTGAAATCTAGATTACTATTCTGATTTGGATTCATTAGGAAGATTAGAAAACAAGCAAATAATAAGTGATAAACGTTTTATTTCGCCGGGTTTCTTCAGACTCAACCCGGGCTTATATTTTATACTTAAACAATGCAATATTTTCTGCTCTTCCATTGGTTAAAGAGATCTCTCAATTTGGGATGGGGAGAGCACTGGCAATCCTGTATCCATGGACTCATTACGTCTGCCTCTTTAGTAGATTAGGGCCTTTCAAGAATTTATCCATTAGTAACTGGCCACTGTTTCTATTCCGTTTCCGCTTAATTGAGGGTTAATTGCAGGTTGGCTTTTAATTTTATTATCAACTACTGTTGACTTCTCGGATTTTTCACATTCTAAATTAAATCAGGATTCTTTAATTTGATGAAAAAATCGTGCATTTCGTTCTTGAAGGATTTTGCTTATAAATCCATAGTATCTCACAGTTGTACACAAATGATTCTGAATATTAGGAGCAGTGACACTTGTTTTTAGCAGACTCCACATTTTTATCACTAGTTGGTTACCAATAATTTTTAAGTAATATATTCTGCAGCCGGGGAAAGTTTTTTGCATAGTACTCGATCGCTTTATGCCAGCGATTGACAACAAGTTTAGGAGGCTAGCCAATCCCAGCAAACATTCTTCTTCTATTATTCTTTTTAACAACAATATCCTTGATTATACCTGTCTATTCGTTTCAATCTTTATCTGTCTAAGTGTGAATAACAAGGAATATAGATATTTATGAATTAATTATTTTCATTGAAAAATGGAATGATTTCATATGAACTAATTAAAGATTAATTTTTCCGATTGAGACTTTATTACTACATCATAAAGTATTAAAATAGGTCATTATGGAAAATTATCGTCATTATTTTTTTTTGATTTTTAAAAAGGCTGTCTAGAAATTGTGTTTAAATTAAAAGTGTAATGAAATGAAATGAAAAATTTATTGAACAACACATATGTTCTGCTTTACAATTTTCATATAAAAAAGTTGATAGAAATTAATCTTCTCACAAAATATGTATAATAATTTAATTTTCATAACTCTATGTTTTTATATAAGAATAAAAAAATAAATGCATCTTGTTAATATGTTTTTTTCTTTCTTTCGTTGATAAAGAGTTGGTACATATATTACTAGTATATAACTAGTATCAAAGCATTTGTAATTTACGGTCAGGCATTATACCTTATGAAGATAAATAGTATTTTGTAACAATCTGTTCATTACTTTCTCTTCATTTATATAGCTTCTCTTCCTGAAACATTCACTTTATATCAGTTAATCGTTCATTATGAATTACATTTAATCTACATGTCTCTTTTTTTAATTTGTTGATAATAATAATAACTTCAGTTTGTTTTTATTTTAGAAATATTTTCACAAGCTGATGGTGAAGATTCCCACAGCAATAGACAGCCTTTTATTCTGTGTATTTGATTTTTTTGTAATTAATTATCGGCTGGAAAATATCATGAGGAGAGCAGTTTATTATTATTATTTTTTTTGTCTTTGCAATGGCTCTAGATACATGATATTACAAGCTACTTTCAACAAATTAGTTTGTGACTAGTAAATTTTATCTTTTTAATGATCAGTGAAGACTTTGATATTTATGAAGAGTCAGTTTAGAAGAATAAAAAGGAATGAATATGAAAAATGATTAGCAAAACAATAAATATCTTCACAAGACATATTTTGAGTAATTTGATGTTGATTTACTAAATATTTTGATACTAGTATATATAAATATCTTCGTCTTTAAAATATACTTTAAGAGAACTCTGGTATTGTATATAAATTTAATGATAATAACTTCTTTTCTTTTTTTTAGTTTTTAAATCTGGTTTTAATTTCTTGAGAGAACTCTTCCAAGTTTTTTCTCTTCAAAGAGTTAGGTAGTTTATCAAAGTGTTTTTTAAATCGATTAAATATAGCTAGATTTTTTACATGTCCTTCAATTCTGTAGCGTTCTCTCAGTCTAGAGATTCTCTGAGGCCTCAGGGATTTCTAGTAAGTATGAGACTTTTTATATCTCTTCGAATTTTGATAGACTCTCAGGGTTGACCAAAGCTGTTTTCTGTACTGGGCAGATAGTTTGTTTCGAAAAGTTCTGGCGACTCTCTGAAACTTCTTGGACCATTCAATTAATTCTGGGTTCCAACATCCAGAGCAGAACTCGACAACAGTTCGGGCCACTATTTTGTATAAGAATACCTTTATAAAGTCATTTTTGATACATTTGTGTATTTGTATACATCTGCTGACAATGGACCTATAGATTTCCTTATAATGTTCTGTAAAATCAAGAAAATTATTGTATTTAACTCCTCAATCACGAACCGTGAATTTGGGGTTTATTATTTTATCATTAATACATATATTATTGTTGATAGGAGTTGTTGTGAAAGAAGTCATGTAGAATGTTTTACTTTCATTTATGCTAAGCCCCAGAGTTAACAGATCATTAGTAAGGGATTTTAATGATGAGTTTATAAAATTTATATCGATAAAATCATCAAAACTAAAAAATATTTTTCATATCATCAGCATAATTAAAAATCTTAGCTCCGTCAATATTGATTTTTGAGAATACAATATTGAACAGTAGAGGTCCAACTCTAGAGCCTTGTGGAACTCCAGAAGTAATTAGTTTGGGAGTAGAATCTTTGTTTTCATTAGAAACAAATTGCCTACGTTTAGTAAGGTAGTGTATTAACATATTAAGAAGATATGAGCATATGCCATATTCATGACACATTTCAATGATTTTATGAATATAAATATTGTCGAAAGCTTTAGATAAATCAATGTAGATGACAATGGATTTCTTTTTTTTCTTTCTCGAGAAGTGAGACATAGTATAGAAAATTAAATATATTTGTTTCGCATGATTTTCCTCGACAAAAACCATGCTGATATGGATCAATTTTATTTAAATTAATTATGTTGAGAATCTTGACAAATAGAATTGAGTCAATAATCTTCATAAAAGTATTTTGTAATGTTATTGGTCTAAATTCATTACTAGTAGGCTTAGGTATGGGAATAACTTTTGCTAGTAGTATATAGTCAGGAATGGTGTAGAAAGAAAAATAAGTCTTGAAAAGTTTAAAATACTATTTATTGAATTTACATGACTACTTATAAGTATATTCACGCTAATTTTGTAAAAAATCTTTAGTGTTTCTCTTTCTTGATTTTTTCAGTAATTTATTAAATTCAGCAAAACTCATAAATGTTGTTATATGATAGTGAAGGCAAGATTCATTATGAATTAGAAGTTCAAGATTAAGGGGATATAGTAGGTTAAACACATACATGAAAGTTTGTTGTAAAAATTCAGATGTAATGTTATCTTTCTTTTTTATTGATGCATCATTACTTTTTTTGTTTGAAAACTTGAAATATTTATTTAGATAAAAATATCTTTGTTTAGGCTTTATTTTAATTTACTCTAGGATTTTTTTCTCAACTCTATCTTGCTTATATAATATTTCGATTTGTTTTTGTGTTTCCATTATTAGTTCAGAAGATCTTGCAAGTGATAGGCATTTCTTGAGTTTATTTATTAATGTAACGTTGGTTATATAGACTAGTTGATCGAAATTCTTTTTCTCTTTAGTTGTTGTAGCTAGCGAGTAGATGTAAGAATAATGTTGTAAAAAGTTATCGGCAGTTAAGATGTTATCATTTACATTTGTTACGGCTTTAATAGTATTAAAATCAGTGAATTCAAAATATTTATCTATATCGGTTACATCGTATAAGATTTCAATGTTTGGAAAAGTTATCATGGCATACACTCCATAATGGTCTTTAGTTGGAAATATTTTTTGAACATCAAAGTTTATTAATTAATTTTGTTCAGTTAAAATGCAATCAAGGATATTCTTTAGTGTGGTTAGAGTATATATTCTTTGATGTAATCCTAAGCTATAGAGGTATGTTCCCAATAGAGTATTGGGATCATTCCATTCTTCATTAGAAAGGTTTGAGATCACCGACAATTATGATTTCACTGCCTGTATTTACTAAATCATTTACAGAGTTTATTAAGGAGGAATCATCACTGATTGTATTATTAGGTTTTCTATAAATTAGAATAATGTTTAAAATTTTTGCTCATTTAGTTTAATAGCACAGTTTAGAAGTTCATTCTTATTAATAGAGGAACAGGTTGATGACACAATATCGAATGATTTCTTTATAAAAATTATAACTCCTCCATGTTTAGCACCAACTCTGTCAGATCTTATAAAAACATAACCATCAAAGTAGAGACTATTATAGGAGTGAGAGTCGAGCAGCCATGTCTCAGTAAAACAGTATAAATCATATTGAGTGTTTGATATAAGGGCTTTTAGAAAAAAATAGACAGAAAATAAGGATCTTATATTTTGTAGAAAAAGAGAAATAGTAGTATTTTTAGATAACAAGAAAGAAGGAGTATAATTTATAGTTCCAGTTCTAGTTGCTTGTACTCGCAGTGATATCTGGGGCTGGGTTTTGACTAGAAGAAATGACAGAGTTTCTTGATCGAGGTAGAAAATTATTATTATGACTTATTGTCTGAGATTCAGCATTATGAGGTGTATATAAGTTGAAATCTTTATTTTGATTTAAACTATTCATTTTAGCAATATATTCAGAGGTTTTTATTGTTTGCTGAAGGATAGTTTTATCTTTAGAGGTTCTTATTTTGGAATGAGTTTTTGTTTTGAATAAAATATTTTCTATGAATTTTTAAGTTAGTAAGTATTTTTAATGGTCTGCATTTACCTGGAATTTGTTTGCCGATTCGAGTTATTTTTATGATATTCTCAATTTTATTTTCAAGTTTATCTAAGTAACCATGAACATTAGGAATAACATTTTCGGTTTCAGGCAGTTTATAGATAATGAGGTTTTTTTGATTTTTCAGTCCGTTGATTAATCTCATTGACCATAGAATTTAGTTTTTGATCAACTATTTTAAGATCATTTAGCGAATATTTGGAGATCTCTTGTTTATTAGCAAAGGGAAAACTATAAAAGGACTCACAAATATTCATTTGTTGCTTGAGTTGGTTTATTTCTGTTTTCATTGAAGTGTTTTCGTCTGTAATGCGAGCATTGATCTGTTTGAGTATGTTCACTTCGTAAGTGAGATCTTCCATTAGTTCGAGTAATCCTTCAACAGTAATGTTCTTTGGGTATGGATTGTCAGAGATGGATCCATCTTTTTTCAGGCAAACAAGTAGTTCTTTTTGGCTTTGAAGACATTGAGTTTCGATGAAAATTTAAACTTGAAAATCAATTTCAATGAAAACATCTAACCCCTCTACTTTTTCTAGAGGACTTGTATCATTTATGAAAATTGTATCCAATTACTTGTTAGTTCTTGAATTAATTGTATAACAAAAAAATCAGCATAGGATTCGAAGTTATAAATTTATGAAGTTATAACTTTAAAAACCACAATTGAGTTAGTGATTGAGTTTTGCGAAATAAAGGCTGATAAATGATACAATCAACATTCAAGACTTATCGGAGTATCTAGAGACAAATTAAAAAGAAGCATAAGTTCTCATTTAAAACATGCAGATTAGAAAAAATTGTAAAACTGCAAAACTATGAATTCTAGACGATAAATAATGCAAATGCGGTAAATTATATAGAAGAAAACGGATGCTGATTGCCGAAGAATTATCGAGAAAAGGAAAAAGGCACTTTCAACACTCGTAACACTTTATGCACAACGTATATATTGGTATCTACATTACATATTTATCATTCATAAATGAGTTATTTTGATAAAAATTAAAGTTAATTTTTTCACATCATCATTAGGGCCCCAAAAAGTCATAAAAGTTATATTTTGTTTGATAGGTCTATTTCTCAAAACAAACACAATGGTGTATCCAAAATCATTGTGGGGTAAGGGTTGAAAAGTAGTTAGCGCATATGTTTCATATATTTTGTTTTGCGTCATATATTAAAAGAGCATATATAATAGGTTATATTTCTCTTTTCAATACATTTTGAGTTGAACTACCAATCAGAGTCGTTCTTACTAATACAATAATTTCATTTAAATTTCCCACGCCCCCTAAGGTTATTTAAAATGTCAAGTTATAAAAACTATATATTTTTGTATATGTCTGATTAAGAGATTTATTAGAGAAATAGTCATGTTTTTAAAGTAGTATAAGAAAATTAGATAGTAAAAATCGATCTTTGGGGAAAAAACTTACAAGTAGTATATGGTTTCAAGTAAAAATCGTAAGAGCATATTAGAGGCACCTACAAATGAATTTCTAGGTCATATTTATTGAGGCCCTAATCATTAATGATTTAGCAATTAGCCTTGGTGACAAATTTTAACATATTAACCCAATTAGATTATAACCAATTAGAGGAGCTTGTTCATTTTCTTTACTTTCTCTACAAATATCAAGCCGGTGCTGACGAGATCCCGTGAAATTTAAGCTTTATCACTAATTATTCACTTGACTTCAAATTCATCTAGATGATTCCTTCATCGCCACTTAATATTTTAAGAGGTCCCGCAGAATAAAAAAATTATCAATTATTCTCAAATTTTAGGCTTTTATTTGAAAGGTTTTCGCTGTATAGGATTAAAAAAGGAGCACAAACACGAGATATAGATTAGGGGAAATCTATATGTTATAAAGCTCAATAAAAACAGTTTCTTTATCGAAAATGAGTTTTGTCTTTAATTTAAACTTTTTTTATTAAGAAAAAGTTTTTTTATATATGTCCGGAGAAATTTAGGAAGAAATATTTCAACCCTTCTGTCCCATACACCACAATAAATCGAAATGTACAAACAACCTTTGCTTCCCCCTCATTAATCTTGATTTTTCCTTAGGCAATCAATAAACCTATAAATTAAAAAGGAATCTTGATATTTCTTTTTGACCTCACACTCTGAATTTTCTGATCTTCTCTATTCTGATCTTATTTATTACTTTATTGTAGTCGATAAGCACTTGAATAAAAATTACGATAGAAATATATACAAGTGAATTTTTAAATACGTCCGAAAATCCAAATAAATTAGTCATTGGAAAAGTAGAGCACATTTCTCAAAAGTTAGTCAGTAGTGTCTCTTTGATAATGATAAAAGTTAAAATATGAATGAAAAAAATGATTTGAAAAAAAGAGATTAAATCTAGATTCATAAACTAGAAGAATAAAAATATTATTATTATATTTATTTAAAAAAACAGATTGTTTTTATATTATTTTTAAAGACGAAATATATATTTATACTAGTATCAGAATAATAAGTAAACCAATATCAAATAACTCAAATATGTCTTGTGAAGATATTTACATATTTTTTCCTCAACTGATTCTTCATAAATATCAAAGCTTAATAATGAAGCTGCATTTATTTTATTATTTTTGATTTGGTGCAGTAAATTATATAAACAATCACATTTATGCATAAAGTGTTAAGTTGTTTAAATGGATAGAAAACTGGCATAATATATAATTTGTATTTAACCTCATCTTCACGTGTTTACTTTCCTCAACTAAAACAATTCTTATATATGTTGTACCCAATTTAGAAGGTTGCACAATTCTGGAAGATTTCACTCTTTTCCTAATTTGGTCGACCAATTTATGAAGATTATTTTTTGCCAATGCTAATTTGACCTTTTGAATTCATCAAATACATTCACACATAAATACTATGGTAGGCTTATTTTCTTTTTCTCTCTACCCTTTCCCCCTTGCTTTCATACACAAACATATATAAACCTCAAAAGGAACAAATGTATAATCCAAGTCTTCTCCTATTTATTCAGATATGTAAGAGTATAGAAGATTTTTGTATCAAAAATTCAAAGGCTGATGACAGGGAGAGAGAAATCTTCTAGAATTGTGCAACTTCCTAAATTGGGTACAACATAAATAGTTCTTGTCTTATTTGCGTTTCAATCCTCAAATATTCATAACGCAATTCAAAATTAAAAATATTGATTTTAAATGATTTGGTTGTTTAAATTGAATACGAATTTTTTTGACGATTTCAAAATGTCTTTGTAGGAATCATGAAAAGCAGTAAGATTCTGTATACTATCTATCCAATATCTTTTCTTATGAGGTTGATATTTATTCAAAAATTTACAAGTATTCTTGATTTTTGATCTTTATTTTAATTAAAATAAACAATCATTTTTTCTTAAAAGTTACACGATATATATGTGTTTGTATCTGTTGCGTCCCATTTGTGTCGAAAGTCCCATATGTGTTTAAACTCAAACGGGACGTCCCATTTGTGTCAAAGAAAAACAGGGGGTGGGGGACACATTTTCCTCTCTGCCCCTTTTCGAGTTTAAGAGAGTCCATAAGAGAGTCAAAAAATATTCGACTCACGGTGGCAGATGTAGACGTGTTTCGTCCTCATTAGGACTCGTCAGTACACCATAGCCAGGATTCGAGTAGTGATTCAACTCAGTGCTTATCCGAACTCTGACATCTAGGTTTGAGAAGACAATCTCCATCAAGTTAGATTCCCATGGATATAGTAATAACCAGTGACCACACTTTGCTAGTAGGTTTAATGTCTAAAAAAACTGAAGAAAATAGAGAAAATGTATCGATATAAAACGATTTTTCATTTCATTTCTAAGTGAGATTCTAATGGAAATTCTATACAATAGGGATTCTCCGATAAATCCTGGATATCAATTAATGACGAAAAAAATTTCCCTATTAATCTTTCTTCGTTGTAAAACTTCTCAAGCCCGAATTTTGCCAAAAAGTGTATATATGGGTAGGGGATTTTCCAAAAAAATGTATGATATACACGATGTATTTCCAATAATCATATAATTCCTAAAAATGTGCTAGTGTATTCGATAATTACCAAAACATAAAAAGCATTTACGAAAAGCGTATATGTTTGTAAGACTAATTACCAAATAATTGTATAATTTTTTGTGAAAATTATCAAAAAGTATATACATTTAAAATACTAATTAATCAACAAACGTGTATAAATTTATGCAATTTAAGAACTGAACATAATATATTCAAGTTAATCAAATATTAAACATTTAATTTTGGAGTAAGAAGTAAGTGATGCCAAAATTTTCACGAATAAGGGCCTTTATTTCGGGCATACTCATCAGTGTGATACATGCCATACATATAATGTTTAAACAGGAGTAGGGAATGGATGTTGGTTATAATATTACAAGTTACCAGGTAGGAGTAGAATATTGTTATTTCAAATAGGATAATAGTTAATTATAATTAATATGTATGTAGGGTGTAAATACCTAGACCAAGAGAACAAAAGTGTCAATCATCCCAACCTCCCCCTAGAAAGAGAAAGAGAGAGGAACTGGAAATGAATCAACAAATTACTGATTTCTACCGGGCAACACAATAAAGAATCTATAATTATCTGTTTCACACTACAATCTTTTTCAAATGAACACTATTTACACCCTACATATTAATTATAATTAACTATTATCCTATTTGAAATAACAATATTTTACACCTACCTGGTAACAGGTTGGAGCCAATCAACTTGTAATATTATAACCAATAACATCCATTCCCTACTCCTGTTTAAACATTATATGTATGGCATGTATCACACTGATGAGTATGCTCGAAATAAAGGTCCTTATTCATAAAACAGGAGAAACATGCTGCCTCAATTTCAAATTTTTCCATTTTGTACAAAAATCCATGTGATGACAGCATAGATGTATTGGTTAAAGAGAAATTCTTTATTAATCTATACAAACCCAATCTATGTGTTCAAAAGAACTATTCATATAACCTTCAACTCCCCTGGCCTATGTGAGCTTTTTCACTTTTCTCTCCACTGTTGCTATTTATTAGAGAGTTTTGGTGTTTTT